>CATIWR010020919.1:0-42271 GCA_949677035.1 Omphalea diandra | reverse complement strand
AATAATATAAAATTGAGCAACAAAAAATAGAAAAAAGAAAGAAAATAAAGCATTCCAACAACAAAAAAGGAAGAAAAATTAGAGAAAAATATAGGAGAAATAATATAAAAATATAGGGAGAAAATTAGATAGAAAAATTTTTAAAAAAATAATAATGAGTCAACACCTGATTTTACATCCGATTTTACCCGATTTCACCCGATTTTACCGATTTTAACGAGTCAAAACTCGATTTCACCCGATTTTACCACAAATCCGATTTTATATACGATTAAAATCGTTCACGTGATTTTGACTCGTAAAATCGTAAAATCGTACAAGTCAACTCGCGATTTTGACAACTATGTATATAATGATAAATTTTTTGCTGTAAATAATTTATAATACAAGAATTTTACATATATTGATGATCGGTTTCATAAATATCATTTTTATTTATTAACAAAAACAATAATCATTCTTTTGATAAGAGAAAAAACAAGGGTACCGAGTGTAATTGAGAAAAACGAGTGGGTAATGTCTCTTGGCAAAAGCCCTAGGGTTTTCGGCCGCCATTAAATAGAACATAACAACTCGTACAAGAGAGTCTATCTTCTGCTGTGTTAGGTTTTCTAAGAAAGATATCAAACATGGGAGTCTTCACATTCGTCTGCCGTCATTCTAACGGCGAGTGGTCTGGTAAGCAGATCTCCAGTGGTGACTTGGAGGCCTCCGCTCCCTCTTCCTTCGAGCTGGAAAGGAAGCTCGTCAAAACCGTTCTCGCCACCGACTCATCCGACGGTGTCCAATCTTCTTTCTCTTATGTCACCCCAAACTCCGCCGTTTTTCAGGTTTCAGTTTTCTCCTCCGTTCTCACCTTTTGTTGTTTGTTGGTATCGACAAATTCGTTCTGTCATATTTTTTTTTATGTGACATCTGTTGTGCTTGGCTTCCACTGAAATTGCTGACAAGAAATTTACTGATCTAGACGTAGTTGTGATAGTTTTATTTATTTATTGTCGGTGATTCATGTGATGACTGGTCTTTAGAACGCCGAAAGGCTTCATTTGGGATAAATCATACGCAAGAATTGAATTGAATTCTACTAATGGAATACAATTGAGTTCAATTAGTAGTAGAATTCCATTGTTTGGAACAAATTTTTAAATGATACATGAACAACAAGGGAATTGAGTTATTCTAAAGATCATTTATTTTGTAAATTGAAAGAACCCTAAGTGAGGTGTACTGCATTAGGAGAATTAAAAAATTTAATGTATTTTAAAGATTTTAAAAATTATGGGATATTCAATAGTGACTTTTAAATGTAAAAAGTATATTCAATAAAAATTTGAAACGGTGGGGTATTCAACAAAGATTTTTAAAAACTTTAAAAAAGTCTATAAAAATCCGAGTGTATTTAATTATAACTTTTATAAAGTTCATAAAAGTTTACCGGTATTCAAAAAGTCATTGACTTTTAAAATCAATAGACTTAAAACATCAAAAAAATTCACCTAGTCTTTGAAAATAAAAGTCTTTCAAAAGTCATTCATAAATTTATAAACTGCATAAAAATCATTAAAAAATCTATAAATTTTATAAAAGTCATTCAAGAAAAAAAAAGTCTATAAAAGTAGTACTATATCCTTCTCAAATAAAAGAATTAGCAAAATTCAGCTCGACTCATTTAAATTCTTTAAAAACTTTAGTTTTCAAACAGGGGAAGCAGCTGAAATGTGTGGAGATGCTTTTAGTTGATGGGTTAGTTGGGAAGCGAAACCGTAACTGTTTGTTCTGTATTTTCTCAGCAGTGACAGCTTTTGTTATGTTGCATTGCTGCTGCCAGCACTTGAATGGATTTAGTTTAGTCTGATCTGATCTCGAGCATATTCTGTTTGTTGCAGGTGATAGTCGGTGGTGGAGGCGGTGGAGCTTTCTTTGGTGGAGGTGCTGCTGCTGCTGCAGCTCCAGCAGGAGTCGCAGCACCTGCAGCTGATGCACCTGCAGCTGAAGAAAAGAAGAAGGAAGAGCCTGCAGAGGAGAGTGATGATGACATGGGATTCTCCCTCTTTGATTAGAGACAATATGACAAGTCTTTCTTTCTTAATGTGTTTTTGTTTGAGTTTCTGTTTAGACGTGGTGGATTGCATCTAGATCATTTAAGTATTTTGGTTTAGAGATGCATAATATTGAAGAAAGTCTATTTGAAAGATCTCCATGTCCATCATTTGTTTTATATGCTTGGTATTTGAGATTAGATTACTCAGGCCAGCTTGTAATGTTGCTAGTGTTTTTTGTGATATGTTGCTAATTTTTTTTATTAGGGGTTTCTGTAGGGCTGAAAAAAAAAAACTTGAAAGCTGTCCAAAACAATAAAATCAATTCAAGTCGTCGCTAAAATCATATAGGAAGATACAGTCAATAGAAATTGTTGACCTATATGCTATAGCCTAAACTTGAGCTAAGACAACTAACATGCAACTAATATCATAATAATAACGTCTGTGCGATCATTATGGAGAACAATGGCGTTAAGAGAGCCAAATTCGAAGACGCGCGCTATTGTATATCCAAAATGATACTATTTCTGTTGCTAAAGATGCGTCATAAGCGAAAGAAGATTTCATTTTTCGTTAATTGATAAAGTGCCCTATATGTGCTATTTTATCTATTAAGAGCTTGAGTTGAGGTTAAAACAACAAAAAATGTTGTTTTTTGTTCTTTTGTTAGATTTTTACTCAGAATTTTCTAAACATTTTATGCTTATTGCATTGCATGAATCTCATATTTATAAGTTAATGTTTTTTAAGTTAGAAAATACAGGTAGCAGATAAAAATTCGAAGCAACGACCATGGCTTTTAGCGTACTGCATGTGCTTCAGATGTTTCATCTTTTGTTCTTGATATAAGGGCGATGGCAGTAGCTGTGGAGGATGAAAATGAGGATGTGGCAGGTCATTTGGATTGTTTTCATGTCAAATTTGATTAATTACTATAAATACAAGAGGAAGGATATACTAGTCTCATAGTATACTTGTTTTCTTTGGACGAAGCCAATATTGGTTATCAATGGCGGAAGATGGAGATATGCTAATAAGTTTAGTTCGCTCTATTTGTATCAAATTAGATTAGGAAGAGGCATCACAAAGCTGAAAGCTGAAATGAAAAACGAGACTTCAGAGTTTTTATATTGCTTGATTGTGGAATTGACTTTGTGAGGCTTTTAATTGAAAAAATATAATAGAACTAAGCTGGATTGCAAATGCAAAGCAATTGGTTGACGAAATACTCAACTCGAGTATTGGAACAATGTTACATCGTTTTCTTTATTAATTCTTGATAAATTTAAAGAAACATTAACAATGGATTTTATAGATTTAATTTTTATTTTAAAAAAAGACGTTTAGTTGTTGAAAAGTGTAAGTAATAGGTCTTAGGTCTCATTTGGATTGATGGATTTTGAATGAGAAATTTTTAATAATCCATAAATTTGATCAAAATCTATTGTTTGACAAGTTAAACTCATAAAAATCCATGAATTTTGGAAAAATCTTCACCCACCAAAATCCTTCATTTTTGAAGGATTTACTTTTCCACCTCCAGATGGAAAAGTCCAAAATCTACCATTTTAACTTAAAAGGGATTGTTATATATTTTTAAATTGTAGCGTCTTATAACTTGACATGTTAAAAAATAATAAAAAATTACATATCAACATATCATGTAAGCAGCACTAATTTATCTTTTATGTGATTAATGACATTTATTGTTAGCAGTGATTATGAGGTTTAAGAATTTGAAATTTTTTAAAATTCTTTTTTTAAGAATTGGTATCATTTAAAAATTTTAAGACTATTTAGTTTGATTTCTCATCAAAGTTGGAGTAGTTTTGTTCGATTTTTTTAATTATTTTTATACGATTCAGTTTGATTAGGTTTTGGTTTGAGTATTCGATACTTTTTTCTTTTAATTATTAATTCTATATTATTAAAAATTTTTAATGTATCATTTTTAAAATGAATAAAAATTAAATAAAATTTATTATTATATTTATATACTAATTGAAATTGAGAAGTTAAATTCTAATAAATTGATTAATTTAATTAATATAATTTTTTATTTTTTTTATCAACTATTAATAATAATTAATTAAAATTATGCGCAACTTTTAATTTAAAGGAGATAAAATTATAGTAAATGAATAAAATTATTTATAATTATTATTACATATTTTACTTGAATAAATCATCTAAATAATTAAATAAAATTGAGAATAATATTTAAATTAAAAAAAAATTGGAACTGTTTCATTTATTTTATTTTGCAATGACTTAATTTAGTATTTTACCATATAATCAAAACTTTCCAGTTCATAGTTGGTTGGTTCAATTTGAAATTGAGTTAATTATTTCAAACCGTTGGCATTTATCATATTTAACTAAACGATCATTCGTTTTTGAATATTATACTAAGTTATCATTACATTTGTGTAATTATACTAAAAAATTCTTCTGTTGTTAAAAAACTTTTTTTTCTATTAAATTCATCTAATACCAAAAGATTTTTTAATGTAACAAGACAAACATAAAATGACTTAGTATAAAATTAAAAAGTGAGAACGACTTAATTAAATGTAATAAAGATTAAGAGATTTAGAGGATTATAGATTTTTATAATTAAAAAAATTTAAAGATAAACTTTTCTAAAATCAAACTTTTCATCATAAAACTCACATTAAGAAAATTTATAATCAATTAGAAGAAAGAATCACTTATAGATTTTTATCTAAAAAATAGATTTTTCAATAACAATATCAAACATGGTTTTTAATTTAATATAATATTTAAAAATGAAAAACAACTTAATAAAAGATCACAGATTTTAGGGTTCAAAGTAATTAATCCGTTTGAAATTTTTGCGTCCCTAATTTATCGTATCTTATCCGTACTCCCTCTACCTAAAACCTATTAGAAACTCACCGTTTTGACGATGCACAGCTACTTATGCCTAAAGTTAAACCCCTAGAGTAATAATCGCCCCGAAGGCCAAAACCTTGCTCCACCGTACTCTTCGCGGTAGCAATAGCTTTAGTTATTGAATTAAGAGATGTCAAGTCGTCCTGAATTGCTAGCGCCGCCTGAGATTTTCTATGATGATTCAGAAGCTCGAAAATACACTTCTTCTTCTCGTATCATCGAAATTCAGGTATTTCTTTCTGCTATTTGCAAATCTTTCTTGTTAATTACTAATCATAAGTTTGTTGTGTTCTTCTTTTTATGTGGTTTTTGGTAGGCAAAGCTATCAGAGAGAGCATTGGAGCTTCTTGCTTTGCCAGATGATGGAGTCCCCAGACTACTCCTCGACATTGGTAATTACACACACTTGTATCTCTACATGTGTAAATTGAGGTTTGGATAATCACAGATTCAAATGGGAGAGATGGGATATGAATATTGAGTTAGGCGTATGTTTAGGTTTACACGAACACGAACTGAATTCTGTGAATTAATTTTATGGAGGTGGAGAATTTTGGTATATTTTTCCTTCTTTTGTTTATTGAACCTCTATATTCCTTTCACTTCCCAGGCATAGGGTACTAATTGGTAAGCTAATAAGAGCTGAAATAAAAGGAGTAACTATTGACAGTGGCGGAACTAGAATGTATTTTCAGGGGGCTGATGATCGGCAGCAACCCCGTTCCACTAAATGATTTAATATATAAATAGACACGGTTTAATCAAATCCAATTTCTTAACTAAAATCTACTGTTGCTTAAAAGCATATCAGTTTTATTCGATTTTGATATATTTACTGTTTACGAGTAGTTCAATTAAAACTATGAATATATAGGGTTGATTTAAAGCTGTTATTGGGAATACTTTCCATAAATATTTCTCTCTCTCTCTCTCTTTTGCCACCTATGAATGCCAATTAAAAAAAAATGAAAAACCCATTGCAAAACACTCCTGGCAGCTATAAAAAGGATACCACTCCAGTAAATTGGGCCATCATCCAATTTTCCTAATAACAAACTCATAAATTGCAAATCTCTGCGTGGAGAAGCCCTCTTCTGCAATATAAAACAAGAAAAACACTTCTCTATACAATAGAGAGAGCTATAAGATTCCAGTTTTTGTTCACTGATTTCCCAAAGCAGCCTTGGCTTTTCCTTCATCACAACACCACCTCTCATACTTCTTCCTCTCCATTAACTAACCTTTCTTTCTCTCATTCTATATAAATACACCCTTATAACTGTGTTATAATGCAATAATGGCAATCGAAACCATGCCATCAGTACCTTAAAAGAAGAGCAGAAGCCCTTAGTATTCAATGCCAGAGTGCTAACTTACCAATCAAACATACCCAACAGTTCATTTGGCCAGACAAGGAAAAGCTGAGCGTTGATGCACCCGATCTTGTTGTTCCTCTTATGGAATTAGGTGGGTTCTAGGCTAGCTGGGTCCTCTTGTAATTAAAAAGATATTAACAAAAATAAAACATAAAAGGGGGGGCTTCTTCTACTTCATCAGCCTCCACCTCCCCTCCCACCTTTCTCCTCCATGGTCAGTCAGCAGCAGAGCCCTTCTTCATGTTCAACAATTTTAGGGGGGGCTTCAGCCCATGCCGGCCCCCCTTGGTTCTGCCTATAACTATTGATGTTATACATTTTTTTTTTTTCAAGTAGTGGCCATATTTTGATCTATCTTAATGTGGCGTTTGCCATTTGCAGTTCTAATGTTGTGGTTTTTGTCTTTGGATTTCAGTTCTATTTATTCCGAGGCAAATACAGTTCAGTTCAAAATTACTAAATGTTATTTCCTTAAACTTGACAGTTTTTGGCTTTTGTAGGATGTGGATCAGGACTCAGTGGAGAGACACTAACTGAAAATGGGCATCAATGGATTGGTTTAGACATTTCACAATCAATGCTTGGTATGACCATTGGTCTATTACGAGTTTGGTTGACTCTTTAATTTACACATTTATTATTTTGATCTTTTCTGTCATTGACATTACTATTTGTCAAAGCCAGATGTCGCATTGGAACGGGATGTAGAGGGTGATCTTTTGCTTGGTGATATGGGCCAGGTATCTGCCTGAAGTTCAGTTTTCCATTTTCATTTGTGATATCATCTATCAGTTTAGGAATCAGTACTTAGGTTTCAAGTGAACTTATTGATGGTTTCTTTCATATTGGGAGGTCTTTTGGTGGATAAATAATGGACATGAAACATAATTGAAAATTCTTGACCCATGCCATTACTCATTTTTAGATCCATTGAATTATGTGAATCCCAAACGTAGCGTTCTAACCAAGAAATTTGATACCTGCTTATGACCGATCCAGCATACTTTTGTTTCCTGAATTTGAACACTAGGCCTTCTGTCAGAAAATCTTGATTTGTGGTACTTAGCCTGTAGACATTTTTTTTAATCCCAATTCTGCAGCACAGGTTTTCAATCCCAATTCTGCGGCACAAGTTTCTCTTTTATCCCCTTTAGTTTTTTTATTGTTTTGCATGTCCTATTGGCATGTGATGATTTGGAATGACAGCTTTATGTGCTCATGAGCAACTATGCTGTAAAAGTGATCCAGGCATTAAGAAATGCTTTGCAGTTCTCTAATGCCATATAATAATTTGCATGTAATGGAAACTGTTTATTGAGAATCAATCAATGAAGAAAATGCTTGGTTCTTCACATCTTCTTGCTTGATCATCTCATCTGGACTCTTAATTACCCAGTAAATCATTTGTGGCATATTTCATCATCTAAAGCTGAAGTGGTTTCTCTAGATACCTTTCTGGGATGGATTGGTTTTAGAAAATGCTTTCAAATGTCATAACGTAAAGACAGATAAAAATTTGTTACGATGGTCCTGCAACATAAAACTGATGGCTTCACTCTAGATTATACATGCTGCAAGTTGAAGGGATGACAATGGCCAGCAGATAAGCATTGCTATTGAAACTTGTGTTAATGCTATGAGGAAATATACTGTATTACTATGCTTGACCTGCAATTTGGCATGTGTGATTTGTTAGTAATTCATTTGACTGATTAGAGTGAGTGAGTTAGGTTTGTGTGGCCTTGGCTAGATGTACATTGTGAATGAGATAAGATCCATTGATTTAAGATATAAATCAGTGGTGCAACATTTCAGGTTTATGGTTACCCAATACATAGTCTGATTCAGGAGTGTGCAGGTTTGGACAATATGTGATATATTATTCTTGGTCTACTAGAAAGATAATCTGTTTAGGATGTTTTATATAATTTTGTATTTAAGATATTCTGTATATGATGAACTTAATTAGGAAGCTTATGTTTATTTAGAAAGTTTTATTAGTTATGTCTTTTTATTAGGATTTCTATTTCCTAGTTAGTTTAGTACTAATGTTGTAAATATGGATCTAAAGTTTAGTTTCAAGGAAGATTTTGTGATCAAAATAATAAAGAATCAGTTAGAACCAGCTATTCGGCTTTATTTTTCCTGGTTGTGTATCTCTAGAGGATTCAGCAGTTTGGTTTTTCAGTGGGCTTAATAATATGAAATATCCTGAACTTTTCACACTTATTCAATTCTATCCACTTTGCCATTTGCTTTCAATTTCATTGTAAGGGAATGTGGGATTAGTTAACACATGTCTTTGCATATGTGGCTATGAGCTGGATTGATGATGTGATGAGCACTTTAAAACCATAAATAATCTTGTTCTTTTATAATTTTTTCTTCTTTACATATTTTAACGCATCAATTTTATAACAAAAATTAGAAAATTTTAAAGAAGTATAATAAATAATTATTTTTTAATGATTTAGCAAGTATTTGCCATGTTGTTGGTGCAGCTTAGCCATCTTGTATGCAAGTGCATGTGCTGATTAACCCTAAATCCCCAATAGAATAGGATTGAAACCAATTCTCCAAGTAATGGGTTTGTTTTTATAAATTGAAAGAATCAGATAACGTTGAGGAAGTATGAAACATTTAGGATACTTTAGATCATTAGTTTTATTCCAATGTAAGACATATTTGAGAGCTGGTTATTTAGGCTAGTTTTATGTTTGATTTGCTAGCTAGAATAGGTAGAACTTGAATGAGGAACTAGATTTTAGTGTATGCAAGTTAAAGAAGCAAAATTAATTAAGAAAAAGAAGATTTTGGAGGATGTTAGTGGGGTAATTAAAAGCAAGGTTTTCAACCTCCACTCAGTCTTTGAATTGATGATGGCCAAAGGTCCCCTAGTTAAAGGCAACCAAGGTTAAACCTGAATTGAATTGAATAAGTATGAAATTTCATATTAGTACAGCAAAAATTAGTAATTTTTATGAAAAATCACCCGTAATTTTTTTTTAAAAAAAGAAGTGGACTTTTATATATATTGCAATTAGTAAATTGTGCAAAATTAGTTATTAAAATGGCTATTAAAAAATTTTAGTATGATAACTTTTCAGCTCATGCATAATTTGAAAATTTACATCAAAATAAAAAGGTTCAAAACAATAATGTTTTATAATTTATTCATTTATTTTATAATAAATACATCGATGATTTAGAGTTTTAATTGAAAATAAATTTCTTTTGCTAATTTGAAAATAAAATTACAATTCTTTGAATTTCACGTGTCTTGCATATAATCAGATAAAATATTTTATTTAATCATATAATGAATATAAAAAAAAAATTCTTCCACAGAAAATGTCACATTTAGCTGTCCTACACTAGTAGTATTGTACCAAGAAATCATCAATTGGTTGAGGTTAGACTTCCTTAGCAGTGTGGTTTTTGTTCCTTTTCATGGCTAGTGTGATAGCTTGATAAGTTCCCAGTAGGGGTGAGTACAGATTGGATATCCGATATATTGCAATTTTCTTGATTCGATCCAAATATCATGGACTAAGATGTAGAAAAATCTAAATCGATCCAAAAGTATCAGATATCTAATCGGATAATCAATTTTAATGGCTTAATTACCCTAATTTTTTTGGATTATACTTTGACATATAAATTAATTTTCATATAAATTAATTTTCATATAATATATATTGCAACCTAATCAAATAAAAAAATAAAGTAATGAAATTATATTTCACAATATATTTAAATAATAAATAGCAAATGATGATAGCAATAGTAACTTTAAAGAAATTCAATGACATAACTAATGTTTCAAATATAATGAAAATAAATCTCCATAATAAATTCAACAACAAAATTTTGAACATAAAAATTTCAAAATGTATTTCAAATTTTAATAATTTTAAATTATATAATTAAAGTATACTGCTTAAGCTGCTAGTCATGCATAATCAAAATCAATAACCCAAAATCAGTCGACCTTTAATTTTTTGAATTTGAATTGGATTTTTTTGTCCACCCCTAGTTGCCATGTCATCATCGCCACCTTTTGAACTGGGTCCGGGTTGACTGGGTCACCAGTTCCCAACTGGTTTTTGTGGGTTTAGCCAGGTTTTATATAGAAGCAGGTTTATATAGCGGACTGGACCAGCCATTGGTCGATTCCTGGGTTTCTCGATCCAACTGGCTGGGCTGGTCCAGGTCTGAAAACATTGATTAACAGCACATTTCACCATAACATGAATAATAATAATGATTTGAGGCATTACACTGCTGAATGAATTGCATCACACAACTCAAAGAAGTGTAGCTGTGATATTGTTATTAACTCCAGAAATCGGAAAACTAAATTTTAAGCATTAAATGTGTAGGTATTTATGGACTCCAAACTATTTCTGGACCTTGAAGCTTAAGGCTTTTGAAACTGTTTCTAATCCTCTAAGGATTTGGACTCCATACCAAAATTAAAAGGAATTAATATTTTTATAGACAACTAAGGACTAAGACTTAGAAATAAATATAAAACTACAAAATAGATCTGGCAGATTTTGTAGCAAACCTGGAAACTACAAATTTGCTCCTTTCCTAAAGTTAAAATATTAAACCAGCAGCTTATGTATTTAAAACTTGTAAATATAACTTTGAAAAGACTGGGAACTACTCCATGATCTTTCCAATAAATCCTCTATGAAACTGAACCATAATTCTATGATTGAGTCTTTGAATTTAAATTTTCTTAAATTCCTTGCCTTTATCATATTCTTTAGTCATTTTAGGGCTAGGGTTATGTTTACTACATCAGTCTCCTTATCCTTAGTGGTTTTTAAAACTGTATTATGTTTATTCTTTGTTGCATGAACGTCATGGATGGATGTCTGAATTTATTGTTTGATGTTGTTTGGTAACATCTGTATTTTCTTTACTTCTCTTAGGATGGTACATGTGATTGAACTTGTAATCTTTGATGTTGCATATGTTTGATGTTGTTTTGTATTTACTTTATTGTTGCGGATGGCACATGTGGCTAAACTTGTAATCTTGATTTTCTGTTACATTAAAGTGATAGCTCTCCTTGGGTGATAATATGTCTACATTATATTGCAGGGCTTAGCCCTTCGTCCCGGAGTTATTGATGGCGCCATCAGTATCTCTGCTGTTCAGGTTAGACTCAGTAATTCACTGATAGTATTTATGCATATTTTTGTTAGAATTGACTGTGATGTTCTTTGAAGATTTCTCTCAATTAGACAAAGTATGTATTGCTGGTGTTCGATTTATAGTTGTTACTTGCTTCTCACATTCCTTTTAATCCTTCTTATCATTATCTTGATTTTCCACCTGTTTGGTTCATTATAGCTATGTAGGGACTTCTCTTTTGCTAATCCTATGTGATCAATGCCAATGAGCATGTGGATCAGTTGTACTGTAGTCATGACTAGGGCTATAAATTAAAGAGAAAAGACTGTATGTATAGAATATTCATGCTTTATATCAGTATTAATTAGTCTTTCTCTTAGTTACTTTCCCCAACAAAACAGCAATTTGGGATGTGCAATTGTGCACTCCAGATCATGTTTTTTAGGATTCTCTTTGAAATCAATGGCTTTAATTGTGATCCAATCTCAAAGCTTTTCTGTTTATGAAATGATTGAATTTTAGCTTATCTTCAGCAATTCAAAGTATGTTTGAGGCTTTGTGCAACCTGCTTTTCTGTGAGACTCAGATAATGGGGGAAATTTTTTAGCTTGCTTCATAGAATAATTATTATCGTTATGCGCAGTGAGCTAAAGAAGACAGCCAGGCAGCATGTTAATAAGAAATGTGGAAATGGACATGGGTACGACATTTTTAAAAAATGTAGGAAATGAATGTGGGGAAAATGTGCAAATATACAAAATATAGGGGTATATTTGTAAATATTTTGTATACATATGTACCTTTGTAATAACTATTGGTGAAGCAAAATATTGCTTTTAATGATCAAATCATACCCCAAAAAAAAAAAAAATTACTGTTGAAGATCGTTATCCAAATCAACATTAGGATAATAAATTCTCTGTGCATAGAAACATACAAGCAAAATTTGGGAAAAAAATTAATCATCAAGGAAAAAAAAAGAAAAGGATGGAAAAATTTAGGATAACAAATCCTCCTTGCATCGAAACAAACAAGCAAAATTTAGGACAAAAAATTAATCATCAAGGAAAAAGAAAAGGATGGAAAATATTAGGAAAACAAATCCTCCTTGCATTGAAACAAACAATTATAATTTGAACAACAATAGACAAGAAAAAGAACAACAATTATTTAAAAGTTAAAGGACAGTGATAGATTACACTAATCACGTCATATCCATAGCATTAATCTATAACAGCAAATTAAAATGAGCACAACTGCAACTGGGAGATAATCATCTAAAATTATCATTGGGAATTTAATCGATTTAGTTATATTTATAATAAGTCTGTTCTCATTTTAATAAAATCATTGGTATTAATTTTTGTAACGTTGGTTAGATTTTGAATATAACAATCAAATAATAAACAGGGGTTTTTTTTTATTTCTGAATGCAAAAACCCAACCCAACAAAAAAAAAAAAAAAAAAAGACTAGCAGAGATGAATGACAAAAGAAAATGGAAACATCAGTGCTATTGTTGCTGTCGCCAGAAACTTGCCTGTGAGATCATGTCACTAAAGGGTATAGTTTGCTGTGTATGAAAGACTTTACTTTTGGCTGCCATCGTTGTCTTCAACTGCTGTTGCCTTTGTTAGCCTTTGTCACCAGCTGCTTGCTGTTGCTGTCAATCTGTGTCAGTGAGAGGAGAGAGTGAGGGTTTGATTGAGGATTGATCACGTCTGCGTGTGTTTTATTTCCAGGCAAAAAATCACATTTCCAAGCAGGAAACACATTTCTTTGTTTTTTTATAATTGCAGAAATACGCCCAAAATGATTCACGCCTGTTTTAATGAATTTCCTCAAGGGAAACATTTCCAAAATGCGGAAATGCTTCCCTAGAGGCTTTTCCGTGCACAATATGAAGAAATACTTTATTTATGATAATTTTAATCACAAGTAAGGATGCATTCTGAATTTTTCCTTCCCTTTTATGATAACATATTTGTTGTTCAATTGACTATGAATAGCAGTAGAGCATTCTGGAGGGAGGGATTGCATTAGAAAACAGATGACGATAATGGGACAACCCACTTACCTGTAGGTATATTTTGTTTGTTGAAAGTAAGTGGTACCCAAGTTGATGCAGGATAAGAAGTTTGAATTTGCTTTAACTACTGTTCATATTACTGCAGTGGCTTACTATTCATACTATTACGCAATGTTACAAGTTAGTTACTGATGATTTAGTTAGTCTTTGTCGTCTTAGTTCTATTCATGGGTAAACATTGATTCTATTAGGATTTTCTATTCCAATCCTAGTCCAATAGGAATATATGTTCTACCTTTAATCTAGAAGGATTTTAGTCTATAAATAGGGCTATGTTAGACAAAACAATTATTATTGGTGTTTGGAATTTTATTCAAGAGGTTTTTCTTTAAACCTACTATCTTTTTTTTTTTTTTTTTTTTTGTTCCAACTGCAATCAACTGTATTCTAAGTCCTAATTGTTGAGAACTGATTGCCCAATACAATTCCCCTATATTGAGTGGTAGCAGAGTGAAAGATTCTGCAGTGCTACATGGATTTTTGAGTTAGGAGAGTATGGTTGGCCAAGGTAGAAGACGAGGTAGAGGCAACCAGCCCCAACAAATGGAGTTGGTCAAGATGTGGAGAACGATTGAAAACTTGACTAGGCTGTACAAGCCTTGCGGTGTCAAAGAACTAGTGGAAGCCTGAAAGGGGAATCCGAAAGGTAACCAAAACCAGCTCAAGATTCCTGAAAATCTGGACGTTTGAGGAAGTCGATCACAAAAACCTTTATCATTATGCTGGATACGTAAATCATGCAGTAAGAGGCAGATTGAAAGAATGGCTGGTTAGAGATGGTAGTTTTAATTCAGAAGTTTTTAGTCAAATTCTTGAATGTCATGAGTTGACATTATGCGGTCATTTTATGATGAGGGAGGGGAAGAAATCAACTTCTTTCTTATTAAAGAAGAAAGCTTTGTGCTTCAACAGGTTCCTTCCAACCTCAAAAGTAGAAGCGGACGAAGAAGATTGGATTCTTAAAAGTGAGGAAACAGGAGAAGATTATTATGGGCCATTTGCGATCACTATTACAAAATTTGATTCTTGGTTCATAAAAATGATATTGATTAAGCATTTTAGTGAGAATTTTTGCGCTTATACAGCAAAGAAAATTGACAAGTTTAGAACTCTTGATGAATATTTTGATTCTTGGTTCATACAGGAGACTTTTACCTTATTTATTTATTTTTTTGGCATGGCAGTGGTTATGCAATGCTGACAAATCCTCCCATGAGCCAAAACAGAGATTGAAGTATGTCCATTTTTTTAATGTCTTCTGTTATGTATCATCATGAAAAAATTGCACTTGATACATGTAACTTGAGTTGCTTTGAATTGCTGACACCTTCTCTCTTTTGTCAACTTTGTCTATTTCTTTTTAGGGCTTTCTTTGGATCATTGTACAGATGCCTGGCAAGGGGAGCAAGAGCAGTTCTGCAATTGTATCCTGAAAATCAAACGCAGCGTGAACTGATTGTAGGATATGCTATGCGTTCTGGTTTTGCTGGTGGTGTGGTTGTCGACTATCCACACAGGTGAGCGTGCCTATTGGAATCTATAAATGAGTTTTTCATCTTTTTTGTGCTAATGGTTTGATTATTAATCTAAACATATTTACCTTTTTCAAATGCTAAAGTTCCTTAATTTTTTTCCCTCACATCTTGCTGTTGTTTATTGTTGTTTGGTCATGCTCTATGATTGAAAGTAGTTTTTTCAGATAATTGAGAACGGTAACATAACAATGATACTCTGTTTAGCAGCCATTCGGCCAAAATGGTTCTATTTGTTGATCTCCAGCATTTGATCTCCTAGTTGGCTGTAGGAGACAGTTTGTAACACTAACACAAGAGAGAGAAAACATAGTAATTAATAAATATTAATAGCCATTAATAAAATGAAAATAATAAACAGATAAAATGTAAACAAATGGTTGGATAAAAATTTCATGATTATTAATATTATCATTCAAATTGGAAAAATTTAAGAATACATGACCTATTGGTTGAAATATTTGTGCAACACAAGTAATGAAAAACTTATCTATGGATTATAAGGATTGTAATTTTTTAAAAGGTGTTTGATTTTAACGAATTGAACAAACTTTGATTCATACATTTTTAGCAGTTCAAATTCTTGTTTATTTTCTTTTTTTTAAAAAAAGAAATTTGTGAATTTTATCATAAGTTAGGCATTTGTTTTATTTTATAATTGGGTTAAATATGATTTCCCCCTTGAGTTTTCCGATATTATACTAAATAGTCCTTCATTTGTACTAAATAGTCCGATATTAAATTATTTTGTCCCTCTGTCTATTTTCAACTCATTTACAGTCAGTCAATGCAAAAAAGTCAATGATTAAGTTTAATAACTTAAAATTTTCAAAATTATGCTTTTCCAAAATTTTCTGTACTCTGGTCTCTTTCTTTTTTTTTTTTTGTTCCTGTATACCTTCATAGAGAAGGATGCATTTCCAGCTTCATTAGCAGTCCACAAGAAAATTTTATAACACAAAATTGTCTTCTGTCTCTTTTGTCTTCCTCAGCTTCTTGTCTCTTCAATTTCCTTTAAAAACCCTAAAAATACAACAATTCTGTCTCTTCCTTATCTTCCAATTTCCAATTACTTTAACACTTTCGTTTCCAACTTCTTACATTGAATGATTTTTGATTCTTTACTCTTAATATTAAATTGAAGTTGCCTTTAACAACAGGACCATTGGGATCAAAGAGGGACCATATATAATTACTCTGCATATATTGGTTGGTGTTTGGTGCTTTGGTTGTTGGTGCATTGTCCAATGTGCTTCAATGCCATCCATTTTTCAAGATTAAAGGCCCACTTAATGGCCAAAACTTTCCCTTAAACATTTGCTGCTGTTGCTTCTTCTTCTTCTTCTTGTGGATGGGTTTCTTTAGACCGTAACAGATCTTGATGAAGAGATAGATGAGGAAAGTAAGGAAGCTGGTTTCGATCACGAGTGAGTTCCCATGTTTGGGTCAGTGGAGATCCGACACGATACGTGAAATTTTTGAGATTTGGCATTTTCGATTAATGGAGGTTATTAATTTTTGCTGGTCTGGAGAGAATTATTGGATGAATTTGGTAGAGGATATGAAGAGATATAGTTTGTATGTGCAGATTTTTTTTGAGATTTACCAAACAATGAAAGGAAATCCTAGGTGCAACAGGCTCATGATGCAGCACCTCTAGAGGGAAGAGGCAGGCACTATCATGCTGGCATGCGCTTTGTTGAGCACCTGTTGCTAGGTGCTAGGCTCAAGAAAGTCACGCCTCTCTTACTTATGCCTCCATCTAGTGTTTTCAAAATACCACCATCACTAGAATTGCATCTCTCCAATCTGTCAGAATCTGGAGTTGACACGTTGAAAAGTCGCCGGACAGGCGTTGCTGGAATCTGACTAAACAACCAGCCATGTAGTCGCTGGGCATCAATCTTTTTATTTCTGGCAATCACATGCCAGAATTATGTCTCCTTCGACCTTGTCTTTGTTCCTTTCTATTTCTCTCTCTTCCCTTGCTCTATGTTTGGGGTTACCAATCTGTAGAGATTTGCTAAAAATTATGGGATTGTGCTTATTAGGCAGATTCTGATCTGTTTAATTTAGGAATACTTGTGTTTTCCTATTGTTAGATGTAGGTGACGCAGATTTTTTTCTCCACAATGCTACTTATTTGTTTTTTCTAAAATAAAGCTCTTAAGATTCTATCCAAAGTCTATATATATGTACTGTTCGTTTCCTGGAAATATATTAAAAATTGAGAGCAATTTTTTCTTTTTAAAAATGATAATCAATTTAAACTTTTTCCAATTGAAATTTTGGGGGTAAAGAATGACTCAAGCTTTCGAGAAAATTATCACAAGGGTTAGAAATGTTTTCCCATTTGCTTACACTAGATCATTCATTCAACATAAAATCCTAGCATGCACTGACTAGAATTTTAAAATTTGCTTTACATTTTAATTATTTTTAAAATTCTTTAATATTTAGTTATTTTTGTGCCTCACGTTGTTTAAGCATGCACTTATACCTAGTCTCTAAGATCCCTTGGCGCCTTTAACAACTATAATTTTTAGAAAATGGTGTTTCCTTGTGTACATTTCCCCATTCCCATTTCTGTTTCCATGCTACATAGTTTAGCCTTGTAGTCTCACCCTAATATATTTCTAAGTTCTTATTCCATTTTTTAATTATAATTTTCCTATTTTCTTGTTATTTGACTGGAGTGCTTGAAATGTATTTATCATTTGATCTTTTTCTAATCTTTGGGTACGATTTTCTAGAACTCAATTTTTAGTTTCTATTGCAAGACATTTTTTATCCATGAAAATAGCATGTTTTCACTGTCTGATGAGATTGAAAAAAGGACATTCTAGTTCTGTGAAACAAAGTTTTCACTTACTAGGGACCCCTGCCCCTTATTTACTGAAAGTTATGAGATAAAGAGTACTTTGACATTTAACTCCCCTTCTTGATGCCACTCCTGCCCTACTAGGCTTCTTTCATTTTCATCTTTGATTGGGATTTGCGTCACCTTATCCTTGTATTCTCCAATGTGAGGTCAAACAAGTCTTGTTGAGTGCTCTTCTTCTTTATTCAATATGTTGGTGATCCTGAGCACATCGGATATGCATCAGTTGACCCTTTCCCGCTGTATTCCTGTTGGTTCACTCCTAGCATTTAGAGGAAAACTTCATTTAACCTTTAGAGAAAATTTTGGTTAAAGTTACTGGCTGCCAATTTCTGAGCACCACCGGAGATTGTTTTTGTAATTTGTAAACCATTGAGTAGAGTACTGAGCAATCTTTATGAGCTCTTTTCACAAATTGGAACAAAATGGAAAAAAGAAAAAAACAGTTTCGGATGTTTCCAGTCACTAGGCCCAAAAAAATTTTAGCATGATATTTGTAAGAAATGAACTTCCACATTTTTAATTGTATCTCTTATGTTTAGAATCTCAATTGTGACCAGTTGAATTCCGTGATTCAATTCATTTGTTTTATTGTTACTCTCATGAATCTTGCTTTCTGCTTGACCATTTACAAATTAAAGCTCACACCTTTGTCATACTAAAGTGATCTCTCTCTCTCTCTCGCTTTCTCTTTTCCTATTGATATAATATGTTATGGGCATTTTAGGTAATAAGTGTTGAAAGCAATTAATTTTCCAAGGGTAGTTAAATTCAATTTTAATAAGTGAAATGTGTGTAGCATAAAATATATAGCAATTAATTTGCAAATGAAATTCTACTGTAGGATGTGTTTTGTAAATGTAATGAATTCCAAACCTCGTGAGCGCATCATCACAATTAATTTTAAAAACAATCTGTTCTTTTATTGTTAGTTTGATGGGTCACTAATCTGTCAATGATTCTTCCACCATAGTACCAAGAGCAGGAAAGAATACCTTGTCCTCACTTGTGGACAAGGGTCCATAACAGCCACTCCCAATGCAAAAGTTGAAGATGGAGAAAGTTGCTCTGATGGTGAAATTAATGAAGATCAAGAAAACCAGTCTGTGAGTTGCACTTACCTCTCATTCGTTAGTAGTTGCACTTTTCTGTTCAGTGCAGTTATCACATTACTAACTATGTTCTGCTCACATACCTTAGCAGGTTCCTTTTTCAGACAGGAACAGACCTGGGAAAAAGCAAAAAGTAACAAAGAAAGGGAAGGGCAGAGAATGGATACTGAGGAAAAAGGAACAAATGAGAAGCAAAGGAAATATTGTGCCACCTGATACAAAATACACTGGTCGAAAGCGGAAGGCTCACTTTTGATTCCGATTTTACTTGGTATGGATGTTCCAACCTGTAAATCGATAAACACCATGATAGAGGTCACTGGAAGTTTGTGGAAAACAGACGTTGAAATCTGCATGAGCATGATTTGGCCTGTGAAGAACGATTATTCTAGTCAAAACTGGAATATTGTGGTTGCCATTTTCTTGTTCAGGTTTGGAATATTAGGAAACTCAGAAAGGAAAAGCCTACAAGTTTTGTTTTTCTAATTATTTTGTTTCCATGTGATAATATTAATCTCAATGACATGACTTTTACTGAGTTTGTTGTACTTTCCTGTTTCCATCTCTTTTTTGGCTGCTTGCAAATCAGTAGATTAGCTGTTCTGCTTTGACTAGTTTCAGAATTTTGTTTGGGATTTTCTGAATTTGTGCATGTGGTGTTGCTTTATGGTTCTGTGACCTATCTGTGGAATTAAGTCCAGAGATCCAATTGTAAATACTACAATCATTATTTTGAAAACTAAAGCGGGTAGTAGTTCAATATGGAACTGGAGCAGGTGGTCGGTGCATCCAATTGTAAATACTACAAGCATTATTTTGAAAACTAAAGCGGGTAGTGGTTCAATATGGAACTGGAACAGATGGTCGGTGCATTTGGGTAATCTTCATTGGTAAGTTAGGTTTGCTGAGTATCCCAGGACAACTTTGATCAAATTTAGGGAAAGCATAAAAATGTAGAGTAATTAAATTATGTATAACATTTAAGTTTTTTGATGCATTATTTTATGTTTTGGAGAAAGTTTAGAAATATGCATTGCAATTTTTAGGGCTGAGCGTGAGACTCAGATTTGTAAATTGAATCGAATAACTGAATCAGAACTGAAAATTCTTGATGTGAATGGTAAAATATCTGAATCGAGCGATATCAATTTTTTAAAATAATCTGAACCGAGAAACAGACCGAATTATGTTGTAATCTCGTTTCAAAAAAACTGAAATGAACCGTAATTTTATGTAGAGGTATTTTAGTTATTAATTTTATTAGTTAATTCACTCAATTAGTATATATTATTAATAACAGTCTATTTATTAATTCTATTAATTTAGTAGTAAACATTTAAAATTAAACATTTAATGTGCAAGTTATTGGTCATCATTTATTAAATTATCACTTATTTATTTTAATTTTTGAATGATTAAAAGTGAAAAATATACAATTTATTTTATTTTAGTTCATAAAAATAAAAATATAAAGTTTAATTTTAATAAATTAAAATAATTAAATACCCAAACTAGGACCAAACGAAATCATTCCAAACAGAATCGACTTGAATTTGCAAGGAATCGAATTGGACCAAAAATTCAAAGTAATATCAGTTCTCCATTTTCAAAATTCTCAAAATTTTATTCTAATTTCCAAGATTTTTAAATTCTTGAATTAGATCAAATCATACTAACCCGGAGTGATTTTGCTTTTTTTTTTTTTTTTTGGTTTAGACTTGAAGTTACAGTTTATATCATTTTTTTTTTTGTTTCAACTTGGAGATTCAATTTATATCATTTAACGTGCATTAATCACATAAATGACAGTTGAGTTAGTTAATTATGCTGACAATGCATTGATATTTGTCATCAATTATTTTTCACATTATTTAAAAAATTATATTTGATATTTTATCAACTCATAATTTATAATATTTTTCATTTATACTCTTAAATATATTTAATGAAATAAAAATATAATTTACTCATTTAATAATTAATGAATATAAATTATATATTTATTATAATTAATAAAAGTAAATATATATTTTAAAACATCCAAAAAAGAAATAATAGATAATTTTTTTTATGAGATGGAAAGAGTAATTAATTCTTCTCTTACATGTTGAAAATTAAACTCACCTTCAAGTCAAGCCATTTATCTTATCAGTCTGGATATGATGCTGCTCATGTTAAATTTTTTTTTGCTTTTTAAGAGTTGCAGAGATAGATAACATTTCTAGAACTTTTCATACTTCATAGAAACTGACATCAGTCGGACAAATCTAGCAAGCAATTTTACAACATCAGCCATCAAGAAACTTCCTTTCCAAATAATTCTTCTTGCATCTATTTTAATCTATACTCCTACAATAACTCGTTTTTCTTTTTCTGTTTTTTCTTTTGGCATGATAATTAAGCTATCAAACATAAGCAAACTGTTCTTAAGGCACACATATTTACCGATTTTACAACACCAACCCAATTATTAACGATGAATGCTTCTCATGGCAGGAGCAATCACAATCAAGTCGAAGGACGCTGCACAGCTTTGGTCCATCATGTATTCCTTTTAAATGTCAGAAGAGTAGAAGCTAGTGGCAAGAATTTCACATGCCACTGTTGCATGATGACAAATTACCCATTCCGTCTGGATTACGATCATGATGCTTGATTGTCTGCATAAGAAAGAAAAACATAGTTCAAAGAAAGCTACATGAAGCAAATTTCCCTAGACAGATCAGGGAAGTCACCATATACTGGGATTAAATGATAAACTTCTAACCAAAATCATCTGATATGATCCAATTCTTCGCCCCCAATCACAAAACCCATTCATGCCAATCCCAATCTCCCCCAAGATGGAGAAGAAACGCAAGTCAATACAAGATAAAGAAAAAAGTTGGAAAATTTGGACTTGTCAACATCCATAGCAACAGAAGATCACTCTTTCACGCCTCCATCAATGATAATATCATTGATACACAAGCATACAAAATGGGGATATGTTGGGAAGCCACAGATCCGCGATTTGATCATTTTAGAAAATCAGTTTGGTTGCTTGGGAGAGACTTTAACAAGTGTATTTGTATTTATAGGATGATCTAGTTTTATTTAGGCAATGAAACAAAATCCTAATCAGTAATTTTTCCCAACAAAAAACTCCAATGCAGAGAGAGAGAGAGAGAGAGAGTATGGTGAAAAGATGTTATTCCTTAATACCTAATAAATTGATTCCACCGACCACTTGTGGCATCCCTTCTGAAAAACATTTTGTTTTTATTTTCTAGTTTTCTTCTCCATTTCTTGGTTTTCTATGCTGCCATTTTTCCAAATTGAAAATCGGGAAATCCGAGAGCATATTTCTTTGTAAAAATTTTCTTTCATTTATTTCTATTTTCTTTTTGTAAGAATTCTTGTCAGAGTGTTTTTATATAGAAAACTACTATTTTATTGAAAGAAATAGATAATTGAAAAATTATATTCTTCATGGTAGAATCACTTAGATATAATTTATTTCAACCTAAAGATACATTTTAAATCCAAAACTACCATCAAGATTATAATTAAAATATCTAGTGTAACATTTTTGAAGTTGAAGGAAAAGAAAACATATATTTTAGCGAGCAGGTTGTTGAAAATTGGGACTGAATTTTCTTTTAAAAAAAATATGGACAATTAGGTGTTATCCTATCATTCTATTTAAAAATATTTAAAATTATTTCTGTGGTCTGTGGATATCTTAAAAATCAGGGCCCACTGATATGACAATTTGGCTTATTTTTCTCCAACAGCAAGCAGTTCAGCTTATTTTGATTGCCATTCATCCATACTCAATATGCTGACGCCCGTTTCTAATTATGCTTTCCTGATTAGCTTCTTCCATAAGTACATGTGCATTAGTCAATGAGGAAAGCTGAACCTATAAAGTATTCCACCCAAATAGAATGCAGATAGCACAATTGAAAGGTTGAGCAAGATTTATTACCAACAACCTTGAGCATGAAATAGGTTTCAATTTTAGCATCTATACCAGTGCACCCAAAACCAGAAGGGCTAAACCAGATGATGAATCATTTTTTGATGGAAACTGGCAAATGATTTCAACATCATAAACCCAGAATTTAAGCTAGAAAACATGGTCTCCTGATGTTGAATATATAAAAAAAAATAAAGTATTAGTCAATTTAAGACATGTTAGTCACATAGTATATGCACTTACCTTCTCCAAATTGCTGTTCAAACCGAGCAACAATGTGCTTCCCATAAGTATATTTCTTCAAAGCATGCACATGTGTTTTTATACGATTAAGCAACATTTGTCGCTGTGTATCAGTACATGTATCAAGAATCTTCTGGACAACATAATTTGCAAACTGGTCCTTCATCATTGTCTAGCGCAAAGAAACCAGTGAAAATGATTAAAAGATAGCATCAAACAATGCCATGTAAAGAAATATTTGTTCATCAAGAGAAGTCAGACCTAAGACTGTTTAACTACACGAAGGAAAAAAAAAATCCAGAGGAAATTTCACGTATGCCTAAAACAATAGTATGCAAGCCAGAATAGAAAAATGATGACCAACTGAAACTCAAGTAAAGCAAGGTATTGCTATTATTATTTGCAAAACAAAAGTTTGTCTTTCAAATTGTAAAATGCAAACATGAAAATGGAGTATATAAACACTTTGTTATGAGCATCACAACTTCACCAAAAGCCTGAATGTCGCTCCATTAAGAAGCTGCAGCATCACCATTGTTCTTTTCCAGCTTGAACTGCGACTGGGTAAACTAGCTGACCTGACTACCCAGCTAGTTCAAGCAGTTTCCTGTAGGTTTCTGGAGGAAGTCTCTAAATTTGCATCAGACAGAACGCTAAACCAGTTATTACTGGTTATACACAATTAATTTATTCTAAAGTTAGTGACAAAACACTTTTATGAAACTAAAAACTCGAGTAAGACAGGATTATCAATATAATAAATGATTTTCTTCTTCTTGTAATCTCGAATATCTTCAAACAAGAAATATGATAAATGATTGTCTACCACACTTAAAAGCTTCAACTTAGGACTATTATTATCATTGTATTATCATAAAGCGGCAGACACACTTTACTTCACATATTAAACATTTTAATACAAGGTAACTTCTAAATAGTGCAAAAGCAGGCAGCATTTAAATTAACATTTGGCCTCATAGATAGAAAATTCAGCCTGTCTCATATCTAAATGTCTTTTGTCCAATAAAAGCACTTCAATACTGTTTCTCAATTTAGAATTAGGAGTTGTTTGATAACCATATTAAACACTAAAAATTAAAATATTTAGCACTATTTTTTTAAAAGATTGTTTGATAATAATTTTTTTAAGTTCTTAACATTTTAAATATGTTTGATAATATTTTTTTTATTAAACACTTAATTTCAAAAAATCACTTAATTAGATAAGTAGAAAATTTTATTTAATGGATTAAGTAATAAAAAAAATTAATATTTTGATATATTTCATTAATATACGTCTCACCATAATCATCACAATCCATTGTCACGATATTGACAAGGATATAATTAAGTTTTAAAATTTTTAAAATTAAATTATATGATATTTATTGTAAAATTTATAGCTATTGTATCTTATTGTAAAATATACAATTATCGTATCTTAATTTTATTTCTTAGATTTTTCTTTTGAAAATTTGATATCTATTCCATGATCATTTAGCGGTTAAAATTTGCACTACTAAAATTATTCAACACTTAATTTTCAATTTTACCAAACAGCACCTTACTCATAAAGGGAAGTTACCAATGCCCTCTTCTAGCTATATGTATGCCATATGTATGAAGCTCAATTAATTGGTAATTTAAACTAACTCCTCTACAAACACAATAATATACACAAACCTCATACAGATCAAAATTAACAAGAGCTTTGACCATAAACTATATCGATAATAAAATGTAGAGGGTATGCTTTCTACTAGTAAATTTAGAGAATATTCCAAAATATACATATATTAGAATGACATGTAACATGCCCAATAATTTTAAGCCAACACTGAAGTGCTTTGTAGAACGTACCAATAAATTATCAGTTCCTTCATCCTGCCCAAGAATCTCCTCAATTATTAGCTCCCGTTCAGTGGCACCACCATATTCCAAACATTTCTCAACTACGTTAGATGCGAACTTATGCTGGCTCAATTGTACAATATGCCCTGACAACTTGTTAATGATTTGACATCTTTCTTGAGATTTTCCTCTCTCCAACACATGCTGTTAAAAGATGTATATTAAAATTAGTATGCAACAAATGAAAAATGGGTATCATATGAAATGACACAGTCAAAGCTATCATGCATATCTCAAAATCAACTAGCTAGAAGCTTCGTTGAATCACACCTAAACAAAAATGCTTTGCAAGCATTGAATTTACTAAAACATGCATTTAGGAGGCACAAAATACAAACTACATTCAAGTTGTCAACAAATTAAGTCATTATCCTAACTACATACGAGTTGTCTATAGGTTCAGGTTGGTAATGTAAAACCATGCATGTTAGTAGAAAACCAAAAATCTCTAATAGTCCATACTCCATACCACCCATGTAATACCTCATAATTTGAAAATATATTAACTATTACTATTAGTTCAAAAAAATTAAATTATTATCATATATATATATATATATATATATAACTGTCATCCCTATTTAAAAGGAGAATTCTTTTTAATTCATTTTGAATTGCCCATATCCTATTTAAAGATGTATTCCTAATTTTTTTGTAGTTTTTACAGCTAAGAACTCCATGTTATTTAGATTATATACTTCATTAACTATCTCTTATCCATCCCTACAAAAAAATTATTAGCATTATTTCCTTCTTTTCCATATTGTTGATTACTCCACTGCCTCTTCCCATGGAAATCAATCCATCAGTTGCTTGTTCTGCTCCTTTTGTTAGCTTCATTGATTCATCCTTGTCTTTGAGGTGAGTTATAAATGTCTTGTTTACAGAATATTATCTTATATTCTATTATTGAATTCCATATTTCATGTGTCAATAAGAACTAATACAGACTTAACATAAAAGTATTCTTATCTGTGTCACCCTTCTCTTACATACATATTTGGTTGATTTATCCCTTGCAATACAAAAACAGTAACATTTTGCTGTATCTTTAAGAGATTCTTAAAATGTTCATTAATTACCTTGTACCTAATTACAATTCCTATGGAACTCTTAGTTATTATAGTCTTTAAACCAATGTACATAAATATATATAAGCGTGTACATGCTAATGTACACTTGTCTACGCCTCATCTATTAACCAAATTTCCTCTCTTAGGTGTAGCTTGCCTTTTCATTCATTTTCATGAGGATTTGGAGAAGGTGTTTAATGAGATTGTGATTACTTCAATTATTTTAATAGACTGTAATTGTGTATAATTAATATTTTATACTTTTATAATGAGAAATCTTGTAAAACAGCATTAGTTTGCAAAATAAAATTTTTATTTTAAACCCTCAATTCCCATAGAAAGTAAATGAAAATAATATTTAAATTCCATTATATAGTAAACTGCTCTTTTTCTTTATTATTGGACCAATAACTATTTTACATCCTAAACTGTTGAAAATTAAAAAAAAATTGTCAGCAAAAACTGTTGAACCTTTCTTAAATGCTTTAAATGGAAGGTATTGGGCCTATGAGATTTTGTACAATCATCTCCATCCTTATGCCATTATAAGAATAAAATATCTTTTAAGCATAGGTTCTGAATGGTACTGAACCACTTTATTTTGCAGTTATTATTATTATTATTATTATTCCAATTAAATTTACTCTTAATATCATTATTTTTATTAATTTTATTAAGGTAAACTTGAAAATTGTTTACTAATACAATATGGCAGTGAACTTCTAAAGTTATTATCCTACTATTCTTAATTTTTGTAATTTAGTACATGAATTATTGAATTAAACTAATTTCTTAAAAATAGTAGCTCTTAATTTATCTATCATTTAAATTATTAGAATGTTGGTCTATTTCACAATAGTTATGTAACCATATCATATAATTATATATATATAATACAACGCCATCAATACTCTTTGTCACACGGATTGTTGAAACTGTACAGTTTAGGAAACTTCAATCTTCTTATTAATTTATTGTTAGATCTTATTATTATTTTAGGAAGTTTTGATTTTTCTCGAGTTAGTTGAAATTGTCTATCGTTAGTTGAAATCATCTATTCTTGTATTTGGACTTAGCTTTTGTTCTAAACAGCTTGGTTAACTTTTATTTTGAAAATTTATGTGAGTGATAATTATAATACATAGCAAGTATTTTGTCCTCTTTGACAATTTTTTAGAATGAAAATAGTTAAATAAATAAGTTTGACAACAAGGCTTTTGAATATCTTTGCAAAATATACCAATAAATTTTATCGCTTGCTTACAAGTATTTATAAATTATTAGACAAAGAAATTTGTTAAATGTTTTGTACATTTAGAGTCCATAGGCTTTCAGGAACAATTCTTTAAATTATTTGAAATTTCATCATTCTAAATCTGCAGTTTGATATTTGTAAATTTTGAATGCTTTGAATGTATTTGATATAATTTATTGATTCAAATTAGTTGAACTTTAAATTGTTGTTATCTGATTTTTAAGCATTGTTATTTATACAATTGCTTATAATATTTAAATTTCTATGATCTGAATTCTGATTTATATTTTGATATTTATTTGAATGAGTTATGATTTTTTTTTAAATCAGTATTTAGTATTTAATTATCTATATATGATTATTTGTTATCGAAGTCTTTCCGTGTAAACCATCACAATAATAAGATTGCATTATTTGTTATCATGCACCATAGCTCATTAAGTATTGCATTAAATGCATGCATTGATATCTGTATAAATGATTTATATCTGATTATCTAATAGCACACTTACTATTTAGGCTTAGTAGTGTGGACTATCATCATTATGAAGTACTATACAGAAAAGATTTAATTTGAAATGTTTTGTTGGCTTAAATGAATGAATGTGAAGTTTGAAATCTTTATGATTTAAATGCTTAAATTAGATTTTAGTTATTTGTAGCATATGCATATTTAGAAATATAAAACCATTGTGAAATTATTCAAATGTTCGCCTATTTCCCAATCCATTGTATGCTACAATTATCATCACTTTAGCTTTTTTAGATCAATAGATATTTATCACTAATCCAAGTTTTGTTTATCTTCTTCTAGAGATCATTTCATTTGCTTAACATTCCTTGAATATGTCCGAACTCTACCCTCTCAAGCTAACTTTTAGAATTATTATTTTGAATTATTGTATTGATTCTATTATAAAGAGATTCCGCAGTTTAATTTTGAGATTTTTTTATTACTTGTTCATATTTGTTATTAGATATTTAACGATTATCTTATTTAAGTTAATAATTATTGATTTCTTCTAGTTTTCATTAGAATTATGTTTATGTGTAGGCTTTCATAGATTAATATAATATTAATTTATATGTTGGTCATAGTTTTGAATTGGATTGTGACAAAATATACAAAAAACATACAACTCAACACATGAAAATCAGACAACGTTTTCAAACAATATTGTCATCTTTAGTTTACACTAGGGGTTCACCCACACAAACTGTTATCTTGTAAGGAAAGAATTCAAGATCCAAATTAATTATTTTTTCAATTCAATAAAGTTATATATAAAAAAAATATTATAATCCAATAATCCATGAAATTAATTTCAATTATGATATGCATCCACTAATTTAATTAAGAATATATCACATATTAATCTAATAAATCCTTAATTCATATTTAACCAAATCATAACTTTTTCATCATAGAAATTCATCATTACTTAATCATCCATATCAAATTATTTATTAACATAAAACTCAAAAGGATAAACAATTACTACTTTAGATTTATATGCAACACGTAATGTGCATCATGTGCAAAATTTTTATTCAACTGCAAAAGGTCGGAGAAATTTAGATTAGTTATCTTATTCGCTTAAAATTACAATTAGTTCAATTAAATGACTCCTAAAAGGATTAACATGAAATCTAGAGCAAGAGATTGAAACTCGCATTTTAATTAAAAGATTAAAGGAAACACACATTTTAATTAAAAGATTAAAGAAATATAAGATTGGCAGCAGAGGGGAAACAGAAGCCTGCCTAAGGTCTTTGGGAGAGGCTGGGTTTGGGGTGAAAAGAAAAAAAAAAATGAAACTAACCATGCCATATGATTGTAAAAAGACTAACAAAATACAAAAAAAAAAAATGTAAGACACCATTGAAGTTAGCATCTACCTTCAGGGATTTATGAAAGATTAGAGATGGAACATATATTCAAGCCTTAAAAAAATCCTAGCGAGGATGACAAAGTAAAGTCAAACTATGCTGAAAATGCACCCTTTCTTTTTAGCAAGAATATAAAGCTAAATTACCATTATGATTTACAATTGGTCAAGCTTAAATCTACCTCTTGTCCCATGGCATTTTGAGTTGAAGACATTTATACTTACAAATTAATTCCATTACTTAAGGCAAATTCATCCATTAAGATAGATTAAGATTTAAAAAGAAAAGAGTGTTTGAATTTTGACATTATGTTAATGATTAGGATTTTGTGCTGGAAATGCAAATTCACAATCGACCTTCATTTTAAATACACACCTATTCAAATTGAAGGCTTCATTTGGATAACTGATTTGAAATGAAGAGGAATTTGAATTTGATATTATGAATAGGTATTCCAAATATTTCACTTGATTTACAAATCCAAATCCATCTTGAGTTTCAAATGCCCACCTATCCAAATGGACTAACACAAAATTTTCACTTCTTTGCTTCTTCCCCCCCACCCCCCTTTTCCCTTGTCTCTTCCCTTTTTCTTCTTCTCCTCTCTCTTACAATAATAGGCAATCCCAATAAGCCACCCTCTAGGTATTCTTTTCAAGCTTCAAAAATATCATTGATTCATTATATGATACACTTTAGCACCATGGCATAAACAAATCAAGAAGCCTAAATTGGTATTGAAGATTTTGAAAGATACAATTAGAGAATAATTCTTATACAATGCATTTCAATCAAGCATATGATATTTTCAAGTTACAGTTAAAGATAAGTTTTGAGTAACATAGCACGAGAAAACTTACCTGAGTCACATAATTCCCATACTGATCCTGAGCAAGGTCATAAACTGACTCCAATATCTCATCCACTATAAACTGACATTGCAACTCATCTGTACAATGCTCTAGAACTCTCTACAATAATTCATAAACACATTTAAGTTTGATAGTGCTCTCACAAACAATGAAAGGAGATGGAGGAAAATAAGCACATAGAAGTTGCTGACACACTACTTTAGTAATACCTGTATGACACGGCAACCATAAGGATGCATAGAAAGTGATGCAACATTGCCACGAAATGCAGATATTATGAATTCAATTTTCTCTGTTGGAACACTCTCAATACATTTCTGTATCACATGATTGCCATTTTGATCACGGACACAACGCATGACATGTCCATCCAATTCACGAACAAGGCGTGCTTTTTGGTCGAGCTCAATTACCTCGAGTGCCTACACCATAATAAAATGAACATCAAACTCATTTTCAATAAGAAATATAGTTTCAGAAAAGGAAATATAATGTTTCAATTCATGAAGAGATCTAACATAAATCAAAGTAAATAGACAACAATATGTTTAATTGCCTGCAAATGTTAGCAAACATCACTTTTGACCCAAGGATGCAACATTGAGTATCCCCACAACAACGATAGTATCAGGGATTGTGCATCTTTAGTTAGAAAATTTCTTTTTGCTCCAAGCAAGTTTAGCATATGAAGGTTTTGACTTGGTACAAATTTGGCCAATAGTAGACAAAGCTACAAATTCATTCTAAACCATGCACGACGTGCCAATTCCATTTAATAACTTTTATATGTATATCACAATATCTTTGAGTACTTTGACAAATCCTAAGCAGTATTTATAGCCAATCCCAGCTAGCTTGAGATTAAAGCTTAGTTTACTTGAGTTTTGGTTTAAAGTAATTAAATAATTTCTATCTAAAACAGGGTTTTAGTTTACAAAAGATTATTGAAAATGCATGGGAAGCATTAACTATCAAGTTTAAGATCATTAAGTTGATCATGAGAAGTAATTTACTCCAATTAAGAAATCTCACATCTGCAATGGCCATAACCAATTGCACATTGTGCATGACAGCCTGTTTCTGCAGCATCATGGCAATTGGTAGCCATATAAAAACATGATTCTTGTTATATTCATATTAGCATCTCTTTTAAATATTTCTACCAGAGCTGGGTTCTCATTTGTAAAGTTTCAGCTACCCGCATATTAGCTCCCTCAATATAGACTGAAACTTCAGTCATCATTGATTGATAAATCATACTAGTATTTATGATTTAGGAAACTGCTTCTCTTGTTTTTGTTTTTTCTTTGCTTAATCGATTATCATTTAAAACAAAAAACCACACAACCCACCCACCCCCCCCCAAAAAAAAAAAAAAAAAAACCCAACACAAGAACCTTACCACAACCACAATTCATAAATTGAAACCATAAAAATAATTAGATAAAAAATAACTGTAAAGAGATCAAAATCAGTAGTCGAAGTAAAAAAGAACCATGAAGCATTGCTACTGCAGACCACCTTGAAACAGTATATTATTTTTTTTACCAAATTACCTAAAAATCATTGGCCTTTTATTCTTCAAGCCAAAACTTGTCATTTTGACTAGACAAATCATAAGCTTATACCCATGCATTGCCTAATACCACTCCAATTATTCATTTGTAGCTATTACTTTTTACTAGAAGAACACCACCTGATATGATCCCCAATGAGACTGAGCAATCAGTTGAAACTTGAACGTCAGTGAAAGATATGTGCAGGATAGCAATCAATTGAAATTTGGCAGATTGTAGTGCAAAAAAGAAGTGTTTCAGATTTCATGCGAGCTTGAGTTTCAACTTGGTAGAAACTCATAGAATCCTCTTCCACGGTTCATCTATGGACATAAATGCCATAGTTTGCCATTACAATAAAAGAGTTGGGAAACAGTGCGGAAGTGATTTAAGCAATTTTCCATTTCTTTCTTTTCCCTAGTTTCTTTCCTTCCCTCTCCCATCTCTTGCTCTTCCCTCCGTTTCTATTTAAATTCCATAATCCTTTAATCCACAATTGAGTCCGAAAAGCAGGTTTGTTGGCTTCACATCACAACTGCAAACTGGCTCATATGACTACATGAACTATATGACTAAATCATACTACATTTTGGCATTATCACGGACCTGTTAAAATCATAATCATAACCACTGTAGTTGCTACCATCTAAACTCTTGTGACCGGTGCATGACATTTGGACAGTAGACAACCCTATGGCATATGTGAATTTTTGCCACACAATTACCACTTCTTTTCCCTTTTCTTCTTTTTGTTTGTTCCATACACAAGAAAATACAGGCCAAAGAGTTAGTAGCTTTGAATGTAGAAAATGTGTGTCCCTCTGAAAAGAAGAGATAAAGAAGGCCATGGAAAGAAACAAAAAAAAAAAAAAAAAAAAAAAAAAGAAAGCTCATATCATCTTTTGTGTGTTGCATGGCCTGCAAATAAAAATCAGCTTTCAAACTTACGCCACAGGACCAAGCCATAGTTTTAGACAGTCCATGAGTTAAAATATAGAAACACTTCATGGATGGTTATTGTAGATATCTACTTAACTAAATTACATTCAATTCCACAAAATTGTGAATAACCAGAAAAAGTCCAGAATCTGAAAAACTTCAGTACATGTGATGTCATAAAGCCTTTATTATTTACAGCATGAAGACATATACAACATAATATAGGATGCCTTCCTAAACATCTCGCAGTGTTCGAATTTCCTCTAACCCCAAGCAAAAAATGTAAAATGTCAAGAAATGTAAGAGTTGTAAACTCCGCTAGCACAAAATAAAGTGGTTATATGTGCAACAAGAAGTACCTCCACAATTCTAAACCAGAAACGTTGTCAAATTTTGTTTAAAAGAAAAATATAAAGAAGGCCAAGTAGAGAAGAAATACAAGTGGTCAAGGGAGGACAAGAAATCAGAACTACTAAAAAACTAGACAAGTAAATAAAACTGAACACATAGTGACATCGGTGTATGATAGATACATGATAAGATTAAACATACCTTTTGGATTACACGACAACCGTACATCTGCAGACTTAGAGGCAAAATCTGACCGGTAAGTTGATTAGCAAGTTCCTTTCTTTGCTCAAGGCTTCCATACTCAAAAAACTGCATTGAAATAAAAGAAAGGGAAATTGACACAATCAGCATAGCTAACAGATTGGGTAAACCTTAATCAAAAGAAATGTACATTTCATACTCACCTTCTGAATCACATAATTGCCAAAAACATCAGTCATTAATTTTGGGGCAAATGGAAGAACTTCTTTAAATACAGATGCCTTTTCTTCAGCACTACAAGTCTCCAACTTCTGCTGAATAAAACGGCTTCCGTGTTGATCAGCACTGAAGTTTAACAAGTCTTTATCATTTGACTTTCCAACCGAAAAAAAATGAAAAATAATAATAATAACAATAAGAAGAAGAAGAAGCAAAGAAAACATCACATGATGAAAAACTTGCCTAAATTCAACAATATTCCCAGCAATATCAGATAACTCAAATCTACGGCCTTTACCAGATTTCAACTCTTCAAGAAAATTGTATATTTTAGTGTCATTAAAATTCTCAGATACTCTTTGACCTTGCCCTCCAGAATATACAGCTGGATATCTACCACTACCAGTACCCAGTGGAAACCTCATTTCATTTCTCCCTCCAGAACTTCCAGTCCGGGCAATAGGGGATCCTGGCAAAACTGGATTAGCAAGAGGCAATGATGGATACTGCATCACTAAGCTCATGTATGGTGGACTCCCTAAATAATGAGGACTCATTAATCCCCCTCTACCCTGGTACAGGTTACTCATTCCACTCATCTGTGAATGCAATTTCTGGTCATCTGAGCTAGTAGCAACATCAGATCCTTTCTTTGTGTCAGGAGCACTATTTTGGCTCCCAATAATCCCACCCCCAGAAGCCAGTGGATCAAATTGACCAGAAATATTGTATGCCGGTCCATAAGGCTGCTGATAATACTGTGTATACGCAGGATCAGTAACAGGAGGTTGCATTGGGTATCCAAGCTGCCCATAAAATTTGCTGAAATGCTGCATATCAGGTCCAAGTGTAACACTCCCTCCGGTTGAAGCCCCAGGCATACGAACATTAAAATTTGGACCAGTAGAACCATCAAACACTGGTTGAATGGCACCATGAGGAGTATATCCAGTAACAAATGGGGGAACAACAGTTGAATTCAAAGCATATCCTCCCACACCATATTGCGTCGATAACCCTGGAGGCTGTAGATTGGCGTAAAATGGATTTAGTGAAGACATGTAAGCTGTTGCAGATGCATAAAGAGGAGGCGTGAACCCAGACGATTGTAATACTGGCTGCACCTCTGCTGAGTACTTCAGAGGGCCATGGAGAACTTGATCCATGCCAACATACGCTCCTTGAGAACCCATTTGAGACTTGACATTTTGAACTTGAAATGAATTGTTCTGTTGTTGCACTTGGTGTTGCAGCACATTTCCCTGATAGTTGTGCTGCCATTGCTGTTGATATTTTTGGTCTTTGGAATCTCGAATAGTAGATATGTTAAGGTCCTTCATTTCAGATTCAACAATGATAACATCTGTGCTGTTTAAATTTCCTTTCCGGAGGAGTTGCATGGGTTGTGCTGTTCCTGTATATTTAAGAGGTGATGAGCTTGAAACAGGAACTGTTGAGGGATCTGCATTTGATGACAAGCCTACCCTATCTGTACCTAGAGTTGATACAGCAGCTTTTGATGTGCCAACAGGGTGATTGTGCAAGGAACTGGAATCTGCATCATGATCAGCTGCGTCATCTGTCGTTCCTAACCTTAAGGAATGAGACTGGTTATATACAGGTGATGGAGTGCGGGGGTAATCTTCCTACAAATTTGAATCAATGATTTCAAAATGCAATTGGAAAGTAATAAAGATAGAAGCAACAGGCAACAAATTTCTGGTACTGTGAATTTTACTGCCAAATATATACCCAGGCATAGAAACCTATTATCAGAGCATTAGACACAGACAATTAAAGAATTGGTCAGCAAAATAGGTACCTGAATTAAATCAACCAAGCTTCTGGATTGGCCTACTCGTGGAGATGCACCCTTTCCAGGCCAAAACCCATTTGTCTGACCTACAAAATCTTCCGAGGGCTGGTGGGGTGAGTGATCATCTTCAGACTCTTCCTTGTGTGTAGAAAGAGTTACTTGTGACAAATGCAACGAACTGTTACCACTGTCGTCTATTGAAGTCAGCCCCCAATTACTGCCAAACCGACCAATATGACATCCCAGACGATGATTCTCTCTAGAAATGGGTGGTGTAGGAAGTCTAGGGTTTGGGTTGATGTTGGAATCATAAAAAGCCAGATATGATTGCCTCTCTGGCTCAGAGTTTTGAGCAGCACTACTTAAATTCCCAAAATTAGAGTTCTGCTGGGAAATGAGGTTATTTATGGCCAGAAATGAACCTTCCATACTTGGAGGTGCACTTCCACTTCGATTGGGGACCATGTCTCTTCCACTACCACGGAACTTTTGACCCTTCCTCAGTAATCCTAAATCCTCCACTGACATATTAGGAGTCGATGGTGCAAAAGTTGCAGCCTCATTATGGGAGGGCATTCTAAGGGGGCTCTCAGTTGCCATGTTATGAAAAATATTGTTATGCCGTTTATCCTAATTAGAGAGAAACGGGATATCTCACATAGTCCCCCTGAAAGCGAAGATGTTTGCGCAAGCAAAATGATAAGTGAAAAGGAAGGGAAAACAAAAAGAAAGAAAGAGAAAGAGAACAATGCTAGTGTTAGAATTATGAGCTCAAAAGAAATGGAAAGTGTCACATAATGATATCAAAAGAGAAACATTCAGATCCATAACATCACCTACTGGAACCTAATCCTCAGGTTCCATGGGGAACATTTATATAAAGAAATGCTAGCATTGAGTTTTTTCCTATCAAAATATCATCACAATGAACTAGGTTTTACAGATATATGTAACTATTACAGCTCATTTGGTACATAGGATTGCTTAACTAAGCCATAGCATTAGTAAATAACACTATATTTGGTACATATGATATAGGTTTGGCTTAATAATCCCAAGGGCTTAGCTAACCCATGAGATCCTAGCCTCCCATGTCTTTAGTAATCCATCTCTGGTGTGATTACTAATCCCATGATTTATAAAATTTTAATTCCTAAAATAACCTTAATTTTTTACTTCATTTTTCAAAAAAGACCTAAAATTTTCAATTTATTTTTCTATTGTTGATACTTATATAGTCCTTCACCTACAATAATCACCTACAAGAAATAAATCATATGATAATAAAAATGGTGATTTAAGCCAATGGTTAGTGCATACTAGATGAAAATACGAGAAAATTTTATGAAAAAAAGAAAAATATTAGAAAAACACAATTTTTATGTATAGGACAAGGGTATAGGTAATTTGATTAATTTAATAATAAGGGTATAGGTAATTTGATTAATTTAATAATTTATCTCCTTGGCTAAACTATCCTACCAAACATACGATTACAAAAATATGATTAACTAATACTATAGATTAAAATGGTTGCAGCAAATAAGGTTTAGTATAAGCAATTCTATGGCTTAACTAAGCCTAGGATTAAGAGAAATCCTAAGTATTATGAATCCATGAACCAATGGACAGTTAGTTCATCAAGAGAATTAGAGGAACGCATAAACTAGAATTAAGCCATTTGCGAATAGAACAAATTATGAGAAATGAATTCAGAAAGGCTTCTCAGAATATTGATATGAATTTCCAAATTGAGGGCACATGAATAAAATGAAAATGTGCCTCGATTTCAAAACATGAGATGAAATGAACATCAACAAAATAGAAAAGAATCAGTTGATAAGAAAACACAATCAAATGAAAGAAAGCAAAACTTCTAACTTATACTGACTAATATTTCCAGTCTAACCAAATTCAAGTGGGTTTCTCCCTTTAGGGAAATCAAGCACAAAAGCTACCAACTTGACTTTTTCTATTCAATTTGATATCACAGACCAAAACAAAACAGCATTCGAGCAATAGCTAATTAGACCACCAACAAAGGACCATAGAGGATAAACACAACAAAGCCTAAACAGAAACACATATTATCCCAACAAACAATACAGTAAGAAGCATGAGAAAGAAACGAATAAAACGCAATTCAAAGGTAACAGAAACATATACACAGAAGTAAAGACAAGATCTTCAGTTTGAAAACCCTAAAAGAAAGAGTGAAGATTCTCTCATACCTGGCAAGTGATGAGGAAGATTCACTGTAGAGAACCCTAGATTCTTTCTAGAGAGACAGAGAGAGAGGGAGAGAGAGAGAGAGAGATTGGCTCTAAAAATGATAACTTTGGCTTTAGCAAAGGATTTTTAAAAGATTTGATGGTATTAAAGAGGAAAAGCACTTGTGCCAGTCAAGGTTTTTGCTAAAAATAGAACCCAGGCGTCTTTGAGTTGAGAACAGAGAAAGGACAAAAATCAAAGAGTGCGACCCATGAGACGCGTGTGAGTTTAGTCATACCCTCCTTTTCTTTTCTTTTTATCTGTGAATTTTTCCATGCAGAAAGGATGGGGAAACACCGTACCTAACGACGCCAGCGGTAGACGCGACAAACGGGGTCGTTTCGAGTATCACCTATGTCGAGAGTTTCGCATTGAGATTGATAAACATAATGCAGGGATGGAGGCATAACAATTTACTAGATAGGTTATTATATTATATAATAATATTATTTATTGAGTCAAATCCTTAATTCTTGTAATTTATTATTATTATTATTATTATCCTCTCTATGAAGCTTCTCTCTAGCAAGTGCATGTATGTTATGCATGTATAGGTTTGGCACATGATATTTATGTGTTTGTTAGGTGAGTTTGCTTCTTTTACTTACGAGCAAAAATTATTTGGTGTAAATATAGAAAAGTGGGTTGTGCATAAAATTAATTAAAAAAAAGAAAAATTGCATATAATTATTGAGACAAAATTATTATTATTATTGTATATGTTCGAATATTTATTTTTCATGTTTTTAATTAAGTGCAAATTATATATTGGCTGGATATATACACTCAATATAATAAATTTTTTTATTTATAAAATATAGTATTTACGATATCCAAATTATGTTGGGACTGAGATGATCCTCATGTACTATCGATTATTATGCATGTGGTTTATAGCAGGTTTTGAAGCATTCATATATGAATTATATTTTTCATACAACTCTATAAGTTAATGGAATGTGTTACACATGTTAAAAATTATTAGTGTCTTCTCAAAAAAGTAGTAAAAGTAGATAACATTTTAAAAGTTAATAACTTTTAAAAGCTGATAATTTTAGTTAAATATATTTGAAAATGAATTATTGTTAGTTGTAATAATATATTTGAATAATCTAACAAAAATGACATCTCAAATTTATATTAATGTTTTGGAGACTTAAAAAAAAATTTTAAAAAAACACCAATAAACTACTATGCAAATTAGAAGTATAGCTCAAAACTTTTTGCTTATACAATAACTGAAAAAGAACAAAAATTCATAACAGGATAAATGATAACTATATTAATACAATGCCTTGCTAAAATTACTTTTGTTGAACAACATTTTAAAAACTAATAATTCTATTTTGTTTAAACATAAATATTTTTGAAAGTATATTTAGGAAAGATGGATCAGTATTAATACAGTAATACAATCCGAATAGTTTAATAGAAATGTCATATCAAGCCAATTATTATTTTTAATACTCTATAAACTTTTAAAAAATATAAGATAAAAAACCAAAAATAAAAAATAAAACTATAATGCAAAACCCAATCGGAAGTTACTGTTTAAAATTAGGAGTAATCAGAAGATTTATAAATTTTGGAATCGAGTTGAAATTTTGGAATTGAAAATAAAGAATATGTACTGTCTTGAATTTTCAATTTGGTTCTTTGATTCTTTTATGATGGTTAGATTCAATTTGATACTAGTTTAAGTATTTAATTATTTTAATTTCTTGAAAATAAAATTTCTATTTAATCTATAAAAATCAAAATAAAATAAATTTTATATTTATCACTTTAATTATTCAAGAATGAAACTAAACAAGTAATAGTTTAAGAAAAATAACTAGTAACTTAAATATTAAATATCAAATTAAAAAATATTATTAATATTTATTACTAATCTAATAAATAACAATAAGTTATCTAATTATTAATTATTATTATGAGTAATAATTATTAATAATGCCCACTTTTATTTTTAAATTTCTCACTTAATCATTTATAGTAATTTCATCCAAAAATTTTTACTAATAAATTACATATCAATTATTAAATTTAAAAATATTGTTTAACTAATAAATAGTTTAATTATTAGTTATTATGAGTAATAATTATTAATAATATATACTCATTTAGTGAATTAATTATGAAAACTAATAATTTAAATATTTATTTAGTATTTTTGATTTGAGATAGTTATAATATGATTTGATTCAGTTATCTATTCAAATAATATAAAATCTCAGATATCATCTCGATTGAAAATTTTGGTACAAATATAGTTTGAATATTGTGCAATTTAAAATGGAGATTTTGAATTTTTATTTGATTCAATTCTATTATTATTCTAATTTAAAAATTTTGAGTTTCACTCAATTCAAAATAATATTCCTTTTAGCATTTAATTATATTGTATAAATCTAATATCGATATAGCCAAGTAAACAATCCCTTATCCTAAGAAAATAATAATAAAAAGCTGTAGAAGATTAATTTAAACTGTAGGCTAACTATGGAAAACGAGTTTGATATAGCTGTAATTTTTTTGTATTTTTTTTTAAATTTAAAGAACACTGAAAAATAATCTATTAAAATAATATATTTTTATATTTATTAAAAATATTTTAAAAATAAAAAATCATAAATTACAATTTTTATTTTTAAAAATAAAAATATATAAACCATAAAGAGATACTAATGAGGCTGAAGTGCCTTCCACACAATGTGGACTTTTCCCTTTTAATTTAATTAGAAAACTTGGTATTGATGATTTTTTTTTTTATTTCATAAAAAATAATTTAGTTATAAAAATATTTTTTTTCAAAATATATTTGTTAGTTTTGAAATATGTTGGAAAATATTAATTTGTTTAATTTATAAGATTATAAAATTTTGACCATAAAAACTTTAATTTTTTGGTCAATATAAGAAAACATGTATTAAAAATGAAAATTTTTGTGAGTTTCATTAATTATAAGTGAACACTGTTAACCAACTATGATTGATGATAATAAGTATACTAATAATATATATTTATGTGATTTATTTTTCATTCAGATGTGTTTATCATAATTTTAAAAATTAATTTCCTTTTTTTAAGAGAAAATCATTTTTTTTAAAAAAATATACCAACGATTTTTGGTGAAATTAATGAGCTTAGTTCTGTTAGCAAGAGCAGATATTGCTCTCTATATTTCTTTCGTCTATTTGGATTATAAGAAGTAATTACATCGACAATGGCAACCATGACAAAACTATCTACCCTGATATCATAAGCTACATTTTTGTTCCACCAGAATTTTGCGCCAACCTGGCATTCTCCCGCTGCTTAACTAGTTCTTCGTATCCCTCAGCAGAACTAATAGCGAACTCAGTGAGTGAATTCACTGCCATTGACATTCCAGCACAAAGTACTTTTATAGCAACTTCAGCCATTTTCCCTGAGGTCGCCTCTTGTAAGTCATTCACATCCACCAGTTCCATATTTGATCCTAATTCCTTGTTTGAGCCGGCCCTGTGAGGATCATCTCTTAGCTGCTGCGCATAGAAAGATCCCATCCCAGCAGCAAAAAAGTCAAGTCCATCAAGAACTGGCGTCTCCTGAATCGCATCAAGAAAACTTGACCATTTAATGCAAAGTCCAAACATTGGAAAAGTCCCACTGGATCGAGAAGGAGAGAATGGCAGTTTTGACGTGTCAGGATCCGGCATAACACACCTAAGGAGCCAGCCTGTTAGTGCATGCAAGTAGGATCGTTGAGAGGTGATCCATGCCTCGAAGCAGTCTCGCCAATTCCTTAATTCTGTCTCAAGACTGGCAGCTGATCTAGCTTGCAGTTGAGGATCAGAAACTGACATGTAGGAGCACCTCTTCATGTCCGGTTTTGAAAGTGTGCCTGCCAGTAAAAGCTTGGCGTCATCTAATGTCTGCTTCTGTGAGTGATGGCACTCTGCCATTACTTTCCACATTCTTGCCAACCTGTGGTACACGAACAGAAGAAAAAGTTAAAGCAAAATATTTTAAAGAGCTCAACTTCATGGTGAATAACTTTCAATTCTATGTCCAATATTTATTGAAAATCTCCTCGTTGTTTCCTCGTTGTTTTACTTAGAATTTTAGGAACAAACTTGCTAGGTCCATAAGAAAGGGCAAAGCATTATTACAGGACTCTAGGCTAGAGAAAAGAAAAAGAAAGAGAATAAAATTATAATTGCCTAGTATGGAATTTCTCCAATGGCTCTACTTCCAAAGAAAAGCTTCTGAAATTTTCAAATTTGTCTACCACAATATTTAAGGAATTTCTCCAGTGGTTCTACTTATAAAGAAAAAACTTTGTTCAAAGATGAAGCAGAGAATATCAAGGATCAATTCAATCTAATAGAATGTTGGAAGATGCTATTAGATTACATCTACTCCTTTTTATATTTATGAGAGATTCATTCAAGGTCTTAACAATGGTAATTAAGGAAGATAAGTGATATACCCCTGTACCAATTCTAGAAGTTGAGGCTGCAATTCTTCATCCCTTAAGACTTCTATTCTCTTTGAAACAGCTTCTGCTGAGTGTATTGAAACTTGTAGTTGGGTATACAGATCTCTAATGGCTAGCCTTGTTTTATCCAGTGCA
>CATIWR010020917.1:0-72611 GCA_949677035.1 Omphalea diandra | reverse complement strand
GAGGATAAACATTGTCAAAGGTGTTGCCAATGCCTTATCTTATATGCACCATGACTGCTCACCACCAATTGTTCATCGAGACATAAAAAGTAAAAATATTTTGCTTGATTCCGACCTGGAAGCTCACATTTCAGACTTCGGGACTGCCAAACTTCTGAATCTTGACTCATCACATTGGACTGCACTAGCAGGAACATACGGATATCTTGCTCCAGGTAATGCATTTCTAAATTCTGTCTCTTAGTGCATTTTAAGCACTCACAATTCCATCTCTTTAAATGCCTCCGAAATATCAAAGTGGAAAACAGTTTTTTGATACATTCATTTAATTTTTGCGACAGAGCTTGCTTTGACGATGAAGGTGACAGAGAAATGTGATGTATATAGTTTTGGTGTGTTGGTATTGGAAGTGATCATAGGAAGGCATCCAGGTGAAATCATCATCGCTATGTCCTCTCCTTCAGATGAAATGATACCACTGGAAGATGTTCTAGACCAGCGTCTTCCCTCTCCTTCCTCTGAAACTCATGGTGTACTGAAAACCGTCATGAGGGTTGCAATAGCATGCTTGTACACCAATCCACAATCTCGGCCTACTATGCATGATATTTCTCAGATTTTAGCAGCTCAAATTCCACTTGTGTAGATGCATCCATACATCTTGGCTGTAAGACTACAAATAAGGCCTTATAGATGTTAAAAAATGTTAAATAGAAGGCATAAAATGTACCGAAAAAATGAAGAAGATAATAAAAAAAAAAAAGAAAAAAATTCTACTATCTTCCTTCTTCTTGGTTACTGGAACAGAGACATTTTTTCGGCACTACCTCCTTCACCTGCTATAGCCCAAGAAAAACTGGGATTCATCATAAATCTGGCATTTTCATGTTTAAATATCAATCCACAATCTAGGCCAGAGATGCAAGTTGTTTCTCAGTTGTTGCCAAGCTGAATATTTTCATCATTGAGAAAGGGGTAGTAATTGAAATTACCACATCCTTTTTCATCCCAAGTTTGATAAAACCAAAGTTCTCTAAATAATTCTATAATTAAAGATAGATAAATTATTTTCAATCTTGGTTTGAGGGTGTGTAGTTTCGATCTTAAAATTCAGAGCAAGAACTTTGGGTCTTTGGTTCCTAACTCTGCCCTACGGGAAATAAACCAAAGAAAAGAGAAACAAAAGAGTACAAAACAACGCTCTCAAGAATGAAATTCTAAATGGGGCATGTGTTATCTTTTTTTGTTCCCAATATTGCATCATTGGCTAATTGTGGGGCTAGCCCGACCCGGTAAAGTGGCAATTGGCTTATTGGATTTATTAATGTGTGGAAGCTTTGCTACAATCTAGTGTTTATTTTCTAATGTAATCAAGACACAAAAAGGTTTTCTAGCCTTGAAGGAGGATATATAAGCTAATTCTAAGAAACAGGACAGGTTCTATTATTGCTGGTCACAAGATCATACATACTATTATTATTTCTATATTAAGAATTATACTCAGAAAATTAAGAAAAAATGAGCAAATTTTTTAATCAATTAGATTAACTATTGAAATTATATATATTTTTTAAACGTGATAGTTCTTAATCTTATTGAATTTGACCAAACTTGAAAGAAAGTTAGAAAAAATTTTGAGTTAAACTTAATAAATCCTAATCCATCTTGCAAATTAATTGTTCAAGATTATTCAAATTTAATTCAATTTAAATGATTAAAAATATATATTTTTAAAAAATAAATAACTTTTTATTATTAAAAAAGTAAAAAATGTGAATAATCTAATTCAACTCAAAACTTGAAAAATAATATAAATTTTTATCCATATGTTGTTTTAATAATTCAATCTAATCTATTTATAATCCGAATCAAATTTATTTTAAAAAATGTGATCTAAAATTAATTTGGCCTAACATATATTTTTTGCCTTTAATATTGTTTTTATTATTTGCTCTTCTATAAATTTTTATCCATATCATTTGCAATTATTGCACTTGATTCAAATGAAAAAAAGATTAGATTATTAGAATTTAGATATGTTTTTATTTAATTAATCCATAAAAATATATACATATATTATATAATAGTACCAATATAACAAAGTAATCTTTATGACAAATGTTATACTATAATTTTTGTGATGTTTATATTAAAGTTTCTAAAAACTGTTATTATAGATTGAAGTTTAACTAAATTTTTAAATTGTTTTTTAATTTAGTTAAATTAAAAAGCTTATAATTTTAAAGATTAAAGAATAAAGTTGTTATAATTTACATGGACATAATTTCTTAGATTAATGTATAATATGAATATTTAATTATATTTGATTTTGTATGCACTATTATTATTATTTTATTATTTACATGGTTTTTTTCTTTTTTAATCTTTATTTGAAAATTTTTATTTTAGTTGCCAGGTGTCAGTATTATATCAATTCCGTATGAATAACAAATTTGACATATTTGGTACCATAGGAAAAGCCCCAAAAATTTAGCAATAATTTAATTCCTAATTACAACTTTTTTAATTATATCCTAATTATAAGTTTTTTATTTATTAGATTGAATATTATTCCTAATTGGAAGGCTTAGTGAAATGCACAAAATTTAGAAAATTTTAAAAAAGTGACCACTAACTTTATATATTTTAGATTCTAAAGTGGCTTTTATATCATTCAAAGATTAATATAATTTAGAAGATTTCTTCGCTTTGGATAGCTCTTTTTATCATACCATAAACCAGTTTTTACTGCAGTATTGTAATTCTGTTAAATCAATATAATTTTTTTAAAATCAAACTGACGATTGAATTAGTCAATTGATTGATTTTCAATTTGATTGTTCAACGAATTTGACCAGTCCTGTTTAATAAGATATTTTTTATTTTTTAAAAAACATTTAAATACTTAAAAATATTTGAAAAAATTAGAAAAAAATATATAATATTATAAAATAGTGAAAATAATTTTTTTAAAATTTAAAATTTGAGTAAAATAGTGTAATTTCTACAATTTTTTAATTTTTCAAAAAATAATATAATTTTGAGTTAAATCAGTTTGATCTATTTTTTGATTTTTGGACTATATCTACTGCATAGTTTTTGGGGCATAATTCATGTGTAAGTAAACATATAATAAATAACCAATTGAATAATTTGAAAACATTTTTTTCTTTCTTTTTTTTTCTTCCCTGCTGTTGAAAGGTTCAGCAAACCTCAATTAACTATTTAATTTGTGATGGAGAGATTTCAACGTCGAACTTCACATCATACAAAAATGAGAAAAATCAACCCAATTTTGGTCCATTCATTTAATTTATTAATGCTAGATTTCTATATGCTTGACCAAAACGTGCCACCAAAATCACATTCACATATAACAATCAATTTTTTTTTTTTTTAATATAGGATACCTTTTTGCGCATGGAAAGGTAAGTGCTAATATGTGCGCTCCATTTTTCCAACTACTCAAATCACATTATTGGTGTAAGACCATAATGCTAAGCCGTTCGCATAGAGTTTTACTTTATATGTTTTTTATTTTCCTTGTGTCAATTCCTCTCGTCTGTACAATTTGACAACTAGTGGATTGTGATTGTTGTTATAATGTTATAGCCTCATAAAATTAAAATTCACATTTTTCAGCTTTAACTGATTGGAGCACGAATGAACTTTCTGGCATCCAGATATATATATATATATATATAAGCAGATCTGGAAAAAAAAAAAAATGGAAAAGAAAGCACATGGTGGGTATTATTTTGTTGATATTAATGTACAATCAGGATGAAGAAAAAATGAGAGAGAAAGTGCATATTGTTTCTCAGTTGTTGGCAAGCTGAATATTTCCTTCATTGAGAAGAGGGTAGTAATTGAAATTATCACATCGTTTCTCATCCAAAGTTTGATATATAAACCAAGTTCTCTAAATAATTCTGTAATTAAAGATAGGTAAATTATTTTTTAATATTGGATAATAATTTCTATGGGGAAATATCATCTAACTGGGGAAGATGTCCACAACTGGCCAGTCTATTCGTAGCAGACAACAATATTATTGGTACCATACAACCAGAGATTGGAAATGCTACAAGGCTTCAAGCACTTGATCTCTCTTCAAATCAATTAGTATTGAAAAGATTCGTCCGGAATTGGGGAAATTGACTTCTTTGTTAAACTTAAGTTTACAGGACAATTATCTCTCTGAGGGTATGCCTTCACAATTCGGATTGTTGACCGACCTCGAGTCTTTTAGACCTTTCAGGAAACAGGTTAAACTCAATTCCAACAAATATTGGAAACTTGGCTAGACTAATCTGCTTGAATTTGAGCAGTAATGTTTTTAGCCAAACAATTCCAATTGAATTGGGAAAGCTGTTTCACTTGTCCACGCTTGATTTAAGTTGGAACTCTTTCAAAGGAGAGATACCACCACAATTGAGCAGTTTGGGGAGCTTGGAAATGCTGGATCTCTCCCACAATAAACTGTCAGGTTTTATGCCTGATAGTTTCTGAGAAATGCTTGGTTTGGTGTTTGTTAATATGTCTTACAATCAATTAGAAGATCCTATTCCTCGCAGCAAAGCATTTCAGAATGCTTCCTTTGACGCATTTCGGGGAAATAGAGGATTGTGTGGTGATGTCCAAGGATTACCACCATCTTCAGCAAATAATCATACCCCAAAAACGAAGCACAGAATGTTGCTTCTAATCATTTTCCTCCCTGTTTGTGGAGCTTTTTCACTTCTTATTTTCTTCGGAGTGTATTTCTTTCTACGAAAAAGAAAAGACGTTGATCCAGAAGCTGAAAATGATGAAGATGACGAGGGACTGCTCTCTATTTCAAGTTCTAATGGAAAGATTATGCACGATGAAATCATTAAAGCTACTGATAGTTTTGATGTTGTATATTGCATTGGGAAAGGAGGATATGGCACTGTCTACAAAGCGCAAATCTTCCATCGGGAAGCATAGTAGCCATGAACAAGCTAAACCCATTTCAAGAGGGCAATCGGACATTTCAGAAAGAGTTCCTCAATGAGATAACTGCATTAACAGAGATAAGGCATAGAAACATTGTGGAACTTTATGGTTTCTGTTCGCATGCACGACTCGCATTTTTGGTTTATGAGTACCTTCAAGGCGGCAGCCTGGCCGCAATCCTGAGCAATGACAAAGAAGCAAAAGAATTGGATTGGAGTAAGAGGATAAACATTGTCAGAGGTGTTGCCAATGCCCTATCTTATATGCACCATGATTGCTCACCACCAATTGTTCATCGAGACATAAAAAGTAAAAATATTTCGCTCAATTCCGACCTGGAAGCTCGCATTTCAGACTTCGGCACTGCCAAACTTCCAAATCTTGACTCATCACATTGGACTGCACTAGCGTGAACATACGGATATCTTGCTCCAGGTAATACATTTCTAAATTTTGATGTATTCATTACCTAACTAGTCAATACGAGTCTTACTTGCCATTGGGCTGGTAAAAATGGTTAGGTGTCCGTCTTTTAGTGCAATTTAAGTACTCACAATTCTCTCTTTAAATGTCTCCGAAATATCAAAGTCGAAAACATTTTTTTGATACATTCATTTAAACTAATGAATTTTTAATTTCAAGTTGAAAATTCAATCAATCGGGGTCAGTTTTACCCCCAAAAAATTAAAACAATTCAAGAAGAAAATAATAAAACTGCCAAGAAAATGAAAAAAAAATTGAAAATCATGGGTTTTTTTATTTTTTATCAAATTAATTTTATTATTATCAAATTTATAATATTAATTTTAATACTAATTCCTTTTAATTATTAATCTATTGATTCTACATATATATATATTTTTATAAATGACTATAAATTTTAATTGTATTCACATTAATTCTCAAATATTCAACTAACTAGTTACTTGAAATTGAACTAATTATTTAAGATATTTAAAATACTAACAACTTTAATGATTAAAAAACATTATGCTTTCAAATTTTCAACAAATTATGATATAAATCTATTGAATCAAACTCAAGAATAAATATATAAGTTAACACCAAAAACATTTGATTTGTGATCGAAAGAGTATATGGAAACTCGCTGACCCTAACGATCTCTGAAAATGGCGTCCTCTGTCCTTGACCCTAACAGAGATCCTGCAAAAGGATTCCACAGCAGGGCTCAGTATGGCGAGGTTGATAAACTTACGTTTTATCAACAAAATAGTCATAGAGAGAGGAGTTATCCCTCACGATCACCTCGAAAACGCTTGCTAGGTTCCTCTTGGAGAGAAAAGCTGATCTCTGTGTCTTTGTTGATTTCATAGATGATAACACAAACGAGAAATCCCTTTTTGAGGCTTTCTCAAGATTTGGTGAGGTATATAATGTCTTTATCCCAAAGAATAGAAGACCCAACAAGACATTTAGATATGCTTTTGTGAGATATAATTCCAGAAACGAAGCCGGTATTGCCGTTGCTGCTATGGATGGCTCAGTAATGGGAAAGAATAGGATTCTGGTTAAAATAGCTGAACCAAAACTGAAGGGTAACTCATATGTAACAGTCTGGAAAGCACATGGAGGAACAAAGAGATTGGGCAAGCCCTTTGAATCAGAAAAACAGCCGAGGAAATCATATGCAGATGCGGTAAAAAAATGTGGATGGAAATAGAAGCCGAAATATCTCTTCCATTATAAGATTCGAAGAATTAAAAGAGAAATCGAACTCGCTAGAAAGTTGTTTAGTTGCTTATGTCCACACTGTCACCATAATACCACGCCTAAACGGAGAGTTTGTATCAAAAGGCATTCAATCATGCAAACTTATCGCTATGGGGGGAAAGAAAATCCTAATTATGTTCACCAACAGGGAGTAGATGCAGAATTTCCTTAAGCAAGATAAGTCATGGATCTTTGACTGGTTTAGTCTCATGAAGCCTTGGGATCAATCAGACAGAGGAAATGAAAGGTTACTTTCACTTAGATTGGAGAACATTCCTTTAAACATTTGGGGGGCTAGATTTTTCTTTAGAATTTGTTGCAGATGGGGTTTAATTATCTCAATGGATGATGACACTGCGGAAAAAAATAGATTGGACTCAGCAAGGGTACTCATATCCTCTAGTATTGGTGACTTTATCTTGGAAGTTCTTGAAGTTCAAGTTAAAGACAGCATCTTTCCTATCAAAGTAACAGAAGAGATTGCTCCAGTAAATTTTTTGAACTGTAATATCCATCCACCTCTTTGAATTCAAATACAGAGACGGTTGAACAAACATCATACCAACCCCAAAGGAAAATGAAAGGGATGACGTTTGGTGTCCTAATCATTTGAATAAAGCTTCATCTGTTCCCGAGACAACTTCGATTCTAGGAATGCCAGGGCAACCAGATATGCAAATTGTCCCACATAACTGTCATGCGCAATCAAAGTTTGGCGGCTCCCCGGGGTAAGCTGACGTGTCCCCAACAAATGAAAACTTGAAGCAGATGACAGAGGGGTTTGATATGGGCTTAGGCAATAATGTTATGGACAAAAACCTCTGGCGTAACGGGTCTGCATCTTATGGGCCTCCTCCTGGTTTCAACTTGCAGTTAAACATTTCACATAACACAGCCCAAGAATCTTCTCAAGCCCATGCCTCAGATCAGGCTGTCCATGAATTTTCTCAAGCCCACGCCTTGGACAGCCAGGGCTCTCTTGAACAAACTCAAGGGCACTAACCCTATGTTGACGAGGTGTTTATAATAGAATGAAATGAATTGAATTGGTTTAGAAAAAAATTTTATGTCTGAATTGGAGGGAATAGAATGGAATGAAAGGGTTTGGTAAATCCCCCAAACTCTTTCAAACCATTAAAATGCAAACACCCCAAATTACATGGGTTTAGAAAAATTGAGCATCAAAATTATATATTTACTCTTAATTTAAGATCATTTTGTCTTCTTTCCTGAATCCACAACATAAAAATTATAAAAAATTAATTGTTCACTTTTTTGTGAATAAAAATAAAATATAATTTTTAAATAATAACAATAAATTTTTATTTTAATATTAAAAATTTGATAAATAAAAAAATTATATTTATATGTATAAGGGTATTTTTGTCAATTTTAAATTAATCTTTCATTCCATTTCAGTGCAAACAAATAAAATTAATTTCAAACTATTCATTTTTATTCCTATCCTCCCAAATATAAATATAATTTAACACTTCATTTTCAAATCAAATCAATTCATTTCATTCCATTAATAACTCTTTCATTCCATTATAAACATTCAATCCAAACACACGGTAAGTGAGATGGAAACTAATGTATAAATCTCATTATGGAATAGAGTAGAAGAAAGAAACACCAGTAGAGGAGACAGAAATAAAAAGAATGCCAAAATATCGACTCAGCCTCATCAGTACAGTTCTTCTATGGAGACAAATCGACGCCCATTTATAAGCCCTTCAACAAAAACGTATCTGTTAGCAGGATCGGTGAGTTGAATGAAGCTATTTTGAACAAGCTTCAGAAATGCAAAAATTAGAAAATGAGGGATCAAGTTGAAGATTTCCTTAAAGAAGTGTTGTCTCGAGAAGATGAAGCGATGGAAGCGTGGAAAATAGGAGATGCAGTGGTCTTGCAGCAAAAGGGAAAGAATCGATTATCATTGAAAAAATCAGAGACACAGAGGCAGCCAAGAAGAGATCTGTCACTATTGTTGAACTGTGAATGCTTTAACATGGAATGTTAGAGGGCTTAACAGAAGTTCAAAAAAATCTGCTGTTAGGAAATGGATCGTTGACAAAAGGATTAATCTGTTGGCTCTCTTGGATACAAAAATGGAGAGCATTGATAATGGGGTCATCACAACCATTTAGGGCAGAGCCGATGCTGGCTATGACAGCTCGTGTGGAAATTCAGGTGGGTTACTCGTCTGCTGGGATAAGTCTTGGTTCAGAGTTAAAGGCACAGCTAAAAGCAACGGATGGTGTTTGTTATCTGGTACTTGGATAGACTGTGGATTCAATTGTATAATTCTCTCTATTTACGCCCCCACTTCTCACCAAGAGAGATGCGAAATATGGCAAGAGATTATGAATGTCAAAAATGATTATGGTGAACCGTGGTTACTCTGGGGTGATTTCAATGAAGTCTTAAATCTGAATGATCGAAGTTCTGGCTGGGGAACATATTCTGGTATGACGGAATTCAGATCTTTTATTGATAATTTGGGGCTTGTTGAATTATCTTTATACGGCAGGAAATATACGTGGAGCAATTGCCGAAGTGCAAGTCGCATCGATAGAGCTTTTGTGCATCTGGAGTATCTTAGTGTCTTCAACAGCCTATCTCTTTGGGGTCTCAGAAGAGGACTATCTGATCACTGCCTTGTGCACTTGGAGGAAGCACATGTCAACTGGGGGCCAAAACCGTTAAAATTTTTCGATTGTTGGCTATCTTTTCCGGGCTTCATTGATATGATAAAAGGATGGCGGGAACAAATCTATCTCGTTCATTTCGGACCTTGTGCTATCCATAAAAAATTAAAAGCAATTAAATATCTATTGGCGGATTGGAATGCAAACTCCTTTGGCATCATCAAAAAGGAGATCTCCAAAATTGAAGCGCAAATCGATGCTATTGATGGGAATATGGAAGCTTCGAATATGTCTTTAACTGATATAGACAGAAGGAATACTTTGGTACTGTAGCTGTGGGAAAAATAAAAGCAAGAAGAGCTCTTTTGGAAACGGCAGTCAACGTGCTCTTTTGGAAACAGCAGTCAAGGTGCAAGTGGGTTAAATGTGGAGACAGAAGCACTAAGCATTTTCACCTAGCCGCTATTCTAAAGAAAAAGATGAACTACATTTCTAGTATCAGTGTTGAAAACAGAGTGATATCTTCCCCCAGCGAAATCAAAATGGCTGCAAAAGATTATTTTTCTGGTTTGTTCTCGGAAGAGGATTGGGAAAGGCCTTCTTGTGCGGGTTTAAACTTTAAAAAACTTTCTAACGAGGCAAAGAACTTTCTTGATACACCCTTTGATCCGGAGGAATTAAAGATGCGATTTAGGGTGCGATGGGAACAAGGCACCAGAGTCAGACTGTTTCAATCTAAATTTTATCAAAAAATGTTGGGATTTTATTCATCATAATTTTGATACATTACTAAATCACTTTCATGCCACAGGGAACTCGCCAGCCGCAATATGCTTCTCATTCACTTGCCTGATTCCAAAAGTTGAAAATGCAAATCAATTCAAAGACTTTGGACCAATAAGTTTGATCGGGTGTGTATAAGATAGTTGCAAAAATACTTTCACTCAGACTAAAGAAGGTGATAAACGAAATAATAAGTGAACATCAGTCGGCCTTCATTCGAGGTAGAAATATAATGGACTGCTTCCTGATAGCAAATGAGGTTTTGCATTCCTTCAGAAAAAGTAGGGAGAATGGTATCATTCTCAAACTCGACTTTCAAAAGGCTTTTGACTCAGTCTCATGGGAATGCCTACTTGGGGTCATGGAGAATATGGGTTTCAGTCCCAGATGGCTAACCGTGATCAAAAGTTGTTTATGCCAGGCCTCGGTCGCAATCCGAGTTAACGGGTCTCCATTGGATTTCTTCTGTGTGAAAAAAAGAGTTGAGACAAGGGGACCCACTGCCTCTTTTTCTTTTCAATATTGCCGCAGAAGGGCTAACACGACTGTTCTCAATTGCTGTTAATCTCGGCTTGTTCCAAGGAATAGATGTTAAAAGAGGTGGAAGTAATATTCCTTTTTTACAGTTTGCTGTGGACAAGATTTTTTTTTTGCAGGGCAAACCTATATGATCCTAGAAACATCAAAAGACTTCTTCGATGTTTGCAGTCTCATCTGGGTTATAGCTGGTGTCAATACTGATGATGGCTGGCCACAAGTTGTAGCGTGCACTCAGATGTGATATGTCTTAACCACCTTTCAAATACCTCGGTTTACCTCTAGGTGTAAACCCAACAAGGATTTCTACTTGGCAGCCTATAATTGATAAATTGCGTAACAAACTAGCATGTTGGAAAGCTATATATCTCTCGCAAGCTGGCCGCTTAACTCTCATTGAGGCAGTCCTAAATAATTTGCCTGTGTACTATTTATCCTTCTTCAAGCTTCCTGTTACAGTGGCCAATGAAATTGTAAAGCTACAAAGGCAATTTTGTTGGTACGGCATGGACGAAAGAAAGAAAGTATGTTCGGTTAGCTGGGATATTTTTCAGAGAAGCAAGTGTTCGGCGGACTGGGAGTGGGCTCTTTGCTGAACAAAAATCGAGCTTTATTTAAATGGTTATGGAGACTCCAGGATAATCAGCAAACATGATGGAAAACAGTTATTACTGAGAAGTATGGAAAAGATCTGAGGGAAAATATCCAAGAGGTTGGCAACAAATCCCAGATTTGGGATGATATATGTCGAAGAGAAGTGGCATACAGGTCGGTTTGTTTTAGGGTTGAGTCATTTATAGGTTGATGTGTTTTCAGGTCTGGGTTATCCAGGTTCGCGTCATCCATTTGGATCGTATATTTAAAAAAAATTTCTGATCGGGTTCAAATTTACTCTTAAAATTGATATTTCGGATCGAATCATTTATTATTCAATTTTAAAATATCCATTTAAATTTTTTTTATCATTTATGCAATATTTTCTTATAATTTCTTGAGAGAGAAATAATAATTTTCTCTCAAAAAATTATTTTTAATAAGATAGATTTTATATAAAACAAGACTTGATTAAAATTTTTTATCTTTATTTAAATGCTTAATAAATTAAACATAATTTATTTTTTTAAGCAAATGATTATATATAATGAAAATAATTGAATTAAGTTCATACAAAATTATATCTAAGTCATATATCATAATTTAAATTAATTTACACACAAACATATAATGTACAATTATAAAAAATCATTGATTAAAAAAATTTGGTGTATTATGAAAAAAATTTATGTGATAAAATTATATTTATCTTAATATACGATTTTATCGTGATAAAAATCAAATTTATTACAATTATTACAAAAAAAAAAGTAAAATTGTGATAAATTTCTTTTACATATTAAATCATTTAAAAAATTATTGTGAAAATTTAGCTTAATTACTCAAAAATTCAAACCTTTATACAATTTTAAATTGTATCCAAAACTTTTAATTGAATCAATTACACTGTAATTTGACAAATTGATTTTAATTATACCTCAAGTCAAAAATAGAATTTAGTAAAGTGAATTTAAACTCAGTTGATTTTTATACTTTTTCAATTAGTTCATTTAAACCTAAAATTAAGTTTACGACTTAATTTATACACTACTTTATTTTTATTCAATTTAATCTTATTTTTACATAATTTAAATTTATAATTCATAAAATCTTTCAATCTCTAATTTTTTTTAGAAAAAAATTTCTCTCAATCTTCTTTAAAAAATTAATTTTATATTTTAAATAATAAAATTTTAAACTATTCAAATAAAAACTTCTAAGAAATATTAAAAAAATCAACCACATGAGTTTAATTAAGATGATATTTTATTTTTAATTCAATTTAATCTCATATTTACTTAATTAATTTTATTTTGTATTTTTAGATGATGAATTTTAATTTTATATTTAATTTAAAAAATAAAAATTTAAAAAGTTAAATTTATAATTTATAAAATCTCTCAATCTCTTCATAAAAAAATAACTATTATATTTTAAATAATTATTATTTAAACTATTAAAGTAAAATTTTTAAAAAATATTTAAAAACTATTTCTATGAACTTAACTCAGATGATACTTTTATTTTATATTCAATTTAATCCCTTTTTTATTTAAATAAATTTATTATATAATTTTATATTAAAATTTTTAACTTTATATTTAAATCTATAAATTTTAAATTTTAAATTTATTCATAAAATCTCTCAATATCATATTTAAAAATGTTTTCTCTCAATCTCTTCTTAAAATTTTAATTTTTATATTTTAAATAATAGATTATTTAAATCATTTAAAAAAATTTTAAGAAATATAGCTATCAATTAGTAATAAAATATAATTGAGATGTAAAAGAGGTTAAAATTTTGATTTACCAGTATACTAAAATTTTGCTTTTATACGCAAAAAAAGTTATTATAATAAAATTTTAGTTGGTATATCTCGTTCAATGCTCTTATAATTTTTTATATATATGAAAACTTACATAAGAAACAAATGTGAATAGAAATAAATAAAAAACTAAAATCAAGAAATTTGACTGGAGAGTGTGGAAATTATGAAATGGTGAAAGCATCCTGGCTGTGTAGCCTATAATTACTTCTTCTTCTTCTTTTTTTTTTTTTTTGTGCTATATATAATGATACAGCAAGGGGTTCAACTCATCCTTTCCAATTTCCTGTCAGCTAATTTTCAATACCTACAATGATTAAAGTGCTTGCTTTTTCATTCCTTTATCTTCTACATAAACTTTATGTTCACTACACATAATGATAATTTCCTCAAAAGGTATTAGCAAAATCAGATTTTTCACTAAGTGAAGAAGAGTCTAGAATACATCATGTGCTTATAAATTAGGCCAATGAGAAATCCTCAAACTCTCAACCAATAAAAATCTACCAGCATCAAATAAATCCTACATGACAGTCAATAATTTGATAGAGCCTAACATAAATTGTGCATCAATCGATTTGACCAAATTTCAATTTTAAATACATAATAATTGAATTCGTCAAATTTTTTAGTATTTTTAATATTTTAAATATATTGTACATTTTTTAATAATTTCCTTGATATCATATCATGCATGTATTTATTTGTTCAATATTTACTTGATGCTTGATAGTGTCTTGATATTTAATGGAGTTGATGACTTGCTAAGAATAAGCAAATATGAGCTAAAAGAGAATTGTGTTTTCCACAATTACTCTGATACTTAAGCAAGTGAGAGTTTTTAGAGCTTAAAAAGTAGACGTAGACATGATAACATGACTTAGCAGTAAGGAAAACCCTAAAAGTGATATACCTTAATCGTGTGCAGATAATAACTATATATATTTTTCTTCTTTCTAGATCCTTTTCAATTCCTACCAAAAATAGTATTTGTTGTCTTTCTCTTTATTTTCTCACAAAACTCGAAGAGACATGTGTTACATGACCGTTTTGTTCAAACATTACCTTTATTTGTTCTTTTGTGGATTGAATGTTCGAATGTTCAAGTGTCTGTTCAGTCATATGTTTTCTTGTTTGGTCTTCTATTTCTTCAATTGTTTGATTCTCTAACCATTAGGTTCTTTGTTTCTATAAAAAGCACAAGTTCACCACATGGAGTATAAGTGCCCTTTTATGGGATGTTGCCCTTCTCTATGACATTCGATGATATATATGCTATCAATACTATAAAATATATAAGTTTTGTTTTATAAATATAAAAGTATAACATTATGTAAAAATAAAAATTTAAGCAAATTGATTTAAAAAACCAAATCGAAAAAGTTGTGTAGCCTAATATAGTATGAAAATCAAATAAAAAAATTAAATAAATTCACATCCATTGATTTTTTTTTATTTAAACTGAATTTTGCTTACATTACTGGAAATTATGAAAGGGGAGATGATGCAACAAGGGGTTCAATTGATCCTTACCAATTTCCTACTAGTTCATTTTCAATGCCTACGATGATTAAATTGCTCCCTTTTGCATTCTTTTATCTTCTATATAAGCTCTATGTTCACTACACATTCAATGATAATTTCTTCAAAAAGTATTAACAAACTGAGACTTTTTAAAAAATATCTCTCACCAAGCACAATACAGTTCAGAACACACCATGTCCTCATAAATTAAGCCCATGAGAAACACTTAAATTTAAGGCCTTCAATCCAATGAGAATTTGTCAGATCATATAAATTCTACATGACAATCAATAGTAATGTCCTGCAATGGCGCCTGACGCAAGTGTGGGCAATTATCAATTGATCGACATCGATTTACATCATAATTAAATTGATAAATTTTTTTAAAATTAAATTAAATCTACCTATTATAAAAATTAAATTAAATCAAAATAAATCAAACTATTTCAATTTAATTTGATTTAATTAATGAATTTGAGTTTTTAAGCCCAATTTTTTCAAGCTTTATTTGATTATCTTGGATTTAATCTAATTATGTTTTATTTCTTATATTTATTATTTTAATGTTATTCATTCAGTAAGCGTAGAGATTTGTTAATATAACAATTCAATAGAACAACATAGCCCATAGGAAATCAAAGAAGAAAAGAAATATAATCTCAAACAAAAGAAATACACTAGACTTTGCCATGATAAGAAAACCTAACCTCTTATTTTGATTGGGGTTTTTGAAGGCAAGACAAAGTTTTACAAGGTTAAATAACTATCACACTCTATTTGAGAAACTAATTTTCATAATAGGATAAGGTTTTTAAAAGATTTAAAAACCTTTCAAACTTCTATTTTCTCAATCACCAATTTAGTGGGTTGAGGAGATAAGATTTTTTTTTTTTTACTTTATTTAATTTTAATTGTTTTGTGTTTTATGTCTTTATTTTATTTTTATAATTTCTATTTAATTATCTTCTTAAAACCAATGTCAAGAGGTATTTTTAGTAATTTTAATATAAAACTTTTATTAAACTTTACCTTCTAACTAAACAAAATAGGCTATAAATCATACTTTGTCTTAACTTCTTTCCAAACAAGATAAAGTTAAATTATTAATCTTATATTACTATACTTTAAAAAATCTTATCTTACCTATGACCACTCAATTTAGACCGTGATCGGTGCTAGAGAATGGGATTTTAGGTTTAAAGCCAATGAAATCCATAGCAAGTCTAAACCAAATTACTCTTAACTAGTCTTTGATTAATGATTATTGAGGTTTTGCAATGATAATAAATACTATCCACCATGATTTACATAATAAAATTCACAACATCTATCAATCTATAAGTCTTACTGATCTAAATTGTGGAGTGCTAAAATTTAAATAAATTAAGAATGAGTATTACATAATATGCCAACATGGATGAATGACTGCGGGACTGTCAAAAATGATTTATCAGAGCAGCTACCACCTAAAAAATTAATTGAGACTGTCAGTCTCGAGAGTGACGTAATATTATATAATTCTATAACTTGCAAAGTGAGCACACATTATACTTAAATAGGAATCATACATAGCAAATATGCATGATACATTTACATATGTGTATATATATATACTTCATCAACAAAGTCAAACATATGAAAGGAGAACGAAAGCAAAACCCTATAATACTAATAGTTGTTAGGCTCTCTTGATCCAAATTGATTAGCACTCGGAGAGCAAACTTAATCAAGATCGCTTGTCAGTTAACTTATTCCAATGTATCATCACCCAAAAAGTAAGCTCGACTAGTGTACTTATAATCTCATCAAATCATAATATTTTAATAGTTTAAGCCTAGAAACAAGTTCAACCAGGGCACTATCCCATTATAATATATTAATATTATAAGCCCAGGAGCAAACTCAACTAGAGCACTATCACATAAATCATAATCACTTATATCTAATCAAATTAGTATACACTTGGTCCTAATATAACCCATCAAGTGGTATGTTTTCATAACCACATCAATGTTACAAATTATTACACACACTTTGTACACAATACTCTCAATTCACAATCACATCAACATTCCAAATTGTTCATATCAATAACACAAATTTTTATGCACGCATCTAAACATATAATGCAACATCATTAATAATAATAATATACTAGAAAAGTCATATATGAAATATTAAAATTATAAACTAACTAGTATGACATAAAAATATATATTATTAACTCATAAAAATGTCAAAGATTGTAAAATGTTCCTACACAAATTGGGTGACAAGAGAGTCTAAATAAAGAAATAATTTATTAAAACCAATATTGAACATTGTCCCTAGCCTAATTTCTATAATTATTATTCTTCTTAAATCCTCATTTAATTTCACCAAAATTTCTAATGAAATTTTAATAGTATCTCCCCTAAAAATATGACATAACCCTAGTAAAATGGGTCAATTTCCTATAAAAACGCTTATATAATGTATATCAACATCGTTCAACTTAAGTCAAGTCTCCAAACTTCTCATATACCCGGCCAAACACATATATAATTCAATAATTAATAATCCTCTTCATATAATTTTCAATATTTATAAAAACTCATAAAATAATAATTAGCTTGATTAATAACCATACCAACACATTAATGCATTCTTTAATTAATCAACAATAATCTTCAATGATCATACAATTAATAATATATTTCAATTAAACTAATCAATTATATTAATTAAATAATTATAAACAACATATCCAAATTCTCATAAATAAATTAAATAATATAAATTATATTGTATAATGCTAATTACTCAAATATAAAATTTATTATTACAATTATATCGAGCTACACACGATACTGTGACTAGTATATATATTAATTTTAGTCTTAAATTTAGTTTTAGATGTGTTTTTGTATTTATTAAATAATTATATTAACAATATAATATTTTTGATAAGTAACAATATAATGTATTCTCATTTTATCATATGCAAGTAAACTAATAACTAAATATTTAACTAGTCATGAATTCGTATGTTGCACTGAATGTAGTTATATTTATATTAGATAAATATTTAATTAAATTTTAAATGTAACATTAAATTTTTTTATTACTAACAAATATTTTTAATAAATTTTCTTTTGAAATTGTGATACATAAGATTGAATATATGATCAATAGGTAATATTTTATTACAACTATCTCCATATATAATTATAAATTTTAAAAATTTTACTATTATTTTATTTAATTTATGATCATTTTTAATAAAAATAATATTTAATTATTTAACTAATTAACTAATTATTTCATAAAATAAATATTAAATTTATTAAAATTTATTATTATTTGATCGTTTCTCACATGAAAATATGCAAGCTGTAGTATTCCAGCACTTTAAACTTATATTTGGTTATACAAATATAGAATCTAAATTTTTGCTTTACTTTCATATTTTCTGATATTTTTTTGTCTATTGCAATTTGTGCACTTAATTGGGTGTTATTATAAGAAATTTTTGAAGTTGTGTTATCTAGCTCTCTCTCTCTTAGGAAAATTAATAAGAGTAATTTTTCTGAATTTGTCATAATAAGAGCAAGTTTTCTAAAAATATTTTACTAAATAATATATGATTTGTCATTGTTATATTTGAAAGTTTGAACTATATTAATAACAAATCAAAAAATAAGAAAAATAGAAAGAAAACTTAATATTACCTTAATCAATAAAGTAAACAAATTGAAAGGAGTATTTGCAGGGGTGATGTTATTAACTTTAATGTGATGTAATAATATTTCTACTGGATTGATTTATATTTTTGCTTTTATGTTTGAAAAAGATCTAATTGATTTTATAGTAAATATAATTGTTACTAAAACATTTTTTAGTCTAATTTAGAAAGAATATTATATAACAAGTTTAAGTATTAATATTATATAAGAAATTTAAGTATCACTTATATATTAATTAGCATATTTGAAATTCTCTTCATTAGGAGTAGTTTTGAAATTTTTTTTATTAGAAATTTTTTTATGGTAATTGACTTCTCTATTTTTCTATTTATAATGTTTTATGAATATAACATAATATAATGATACGTGACTGAATTATGCACAATTATTTGGCAAATAACAAATAATGGTTAAAAACTAATTTTGAGATTAAAGTTAATAATATATTAATATTAATTATATTAAAAAAGTACAATACATTAAATTTTTCACATAAAAATAATTTATGAATTTTTTACATAAAAATAATTTGACAATTTTCACAATATAACAAGTTCTTCACATAAAAATAGTTTAGAAAGTTTATCAATAAAAAAATTTAACAATAAACAAATTCTTTTACATTCCTAATAATTAGTATTTAATTTTCTATATAATTAAAAATAAAAAAATGAGCTTTTTGTTTCAAAATATCATATTATTATTAAAATTTATCATACTAATTTAATTATAATTATAATTTTATTATTTTATTTACTTAATAATAATTTTATATTATAATAATATATTATAAAATAGTGATTAATTTTAATTATTTTTAATCATTCAATTAATTAACTAATTTTTTATTAAAAATAAATATTAAGTTATTTAAAATTTTTAGCGACTAATATATAAAATTAATTTCAATCTCAAATTCAATTTCCGATTAGTATTTGTCTCTTATCAAATAATTATATTATTAATATAATATTTTTAATAAAGAATAATATAATAACACATTTTTATCATTTTCATGTAATGAGTAAGTTAATAATTAAATATTTAATGTTTTCAATTAAGTAAAAGAAAATATGAAAATTTTAATGATATAGAAGTTTTTCTATAAAAATAATTTAAAAAGTTTAACAATATAAGAATTTTTTTTATATTTATTCTCTTTAGAATAAATATTTAAGATAAAAAATAGCCAATAAAAATAAAATTATAAATTTTCTTTTTTAAAATAATTTTGTTATTAAACTAATTTAATTATAATCTTACTATTTTATTTACTTTTGAAAAGTTCTAATTAGATAATGTTTTTATAAAATAATACAAATTTTTAAATTATTTACATATTAATTTGAATATTTAATTATTTAATAAAAATAAATTATAAGCATACCGCGAACGCCGACTTCGGGACTAAGAAATAAGGAGAAGAGCGTATGCAGCGTACGTAGAAATAGACGGAAGGGAAGACGCGAGGTGGCGAATTATGAAACGGCTGGGTGGCCCCACTTTCCATATCTCTATTCTCGTTTTCGAGTCTACACGATAAATTACAGATCACAGACCTCTACTGAGCTTAACAACAGAAACGGACAATGTCGACTCTTACAGTTCCACAACCACTTCCACCTGCCTCCGACGACTGTGAACAGCTTAGAAAGGCCTTTGAAGGTCTCTTTCTTTCATTTTCCTCTCTCTTCATGTGTGTGTTGCCCTGTTTTCTTTTCTTTGTTGGTGGGATCGTTTATAGTTTTCTTGGATCTGACAATGATCGGTCGTTGATTTTCCAGTTATGCGGTAGAGATTGATTTCCTGTTCCGTGTTTAGATCATCTGATCTGTACTCATTGTGAAATTTAAGTGCTCAGATTTAATCGAACTCTGATTGCGACGAAGCAGAGATTATTTATGTTTATTTGTTAAAATCACTGCTGGATCGGATCAGTCACTGATGTTACAAGCTTACAGAATTTTTTTGATTGGCTGATCAATTTAATTAACGAATCAGAAACGGTTTGCAACTTATTGCGTAAATAACAAAACATTAATATAATCAGTAAGGCATCTGATATTTGGATGTCTTATTGCTTGTGTGTTTGGATATTTCCCGATACAATGAGTAATGTGATTGCAGGATGGGGCACGAATGAGGGGTTGATCATATCCATATTGGGTCACAGGAATGCTGCTCAACGACAGCTGATCCGAGAGACGTATGCTGAAACCTATGGAGAAGATCTCCTCAAGGCATTGGACAAGGAACTTTCAAATGACTTTGAGGTCTGATTTTTACTTGCACTTACTATTTTGCTTTCCCCGCTATCACAGCAACTCATGCCTTAGAAACATAAGGTTCAAAGTTTAAGTTGCCATCATACTGGTAATTGTTTTGTAATTTAAGCTAGAGTGATTTTCTCGTGAATGTATTTCTTTATGATTAGAGGGTCGTGCTGCTTTGGATCCTTAGTCCTGCAGAACGTGATGCTTTTTTAGCTAATGAGGCAACAAAGAGATGGACCTCAAGCAATCAGGTCCTTATGGAAATTGCCTGCACAAGGTCTTCCAATGATCTGCTTCTGGCAAGGCAGGCTTATCACACTCGTTACAAGAAGTCCCTTGAAGAGGATGTTGCACATCACACAACTGGCACTTTCCGTAAGGTAGAGTTTCTACACAGTAGCTCAATAGCAAATCTTAGTGTTTGTAATTGGACTTGTCTTTCTTGTGCATGTCATTCTGATCCATTCTATCTATTTGCAACTTTGCATGAGGAATAAAGACTATTTCACAGCATTGACATCATATTTGCTCTGTCCAGCTTTTGTTTCCTCTTGTGTGCTCGTACCGATATGAGGGGAATGAGGTGAATATGCCCCTAGCAAAGACAGAGGCTAAGCTACTCCACGAGAAGATCTCAAAGAAAGCTTACAGTGATGAGGATCTCATCAGGGTATTGGCTACAAGGAGCAGAGCACAAATCAATGCTACTCTGAATCACTACAAAGATGAATTTGGTAATGACATCAACAAGGTATGCATGGAATGAAGAGATTTTCATATGATCATTTCTGCTGCTCGTGGAGCTCATTCTTGTATTTGCTTTTTTCTATTAATTGATCAACACGATTGCTTTTGTGTATGAAGGACTTGAAAACTGACCCCAAGGATGAATTCCTTGCACTGCTGAGGGCCACGGTGAAGTGCTTGACACGTCCTGAGAAGTATTTCGAGAAGGTTCTTCGTCTGGCTATTAACAGAAGAGGAACAGATGAAGGAGCCCTGACTAGAGTTGTCACTACAAGGGCAGAGATTGACTTGAAGGTTATAAAAGATGAGTACCAGCAAAGAAACAGTATTCTACTGGACCGTGCGATAATCAAGGACACCCATGGGGACTATGAAAAGATGCTTCTTGCACTCGTCGGACACAAGGAGGATTGAGCTGTTAATCTGGGTCAAGAGATGATATATCCATGATGATGGTTGTGATTCACCTTGCTGCGTGTATTTTTGTTATTTGATGTATTTTATTTTTAGTCGAATGGTCGTTCTATGTTGGCCTGCGAAAACTTCATCTATCATCGCTTAATAAAGTATGACTATGTTTCCCTTGTTTTGAAGAATTTCTTGCTTGCTGGTTTGAACTGAATCGGTAAGAAGCTTTAAAAAATTTATAAAATTAAATTATTGACCTGACCTGAGTGGGTGTAAAGCCTCCTGACCTTCTAGGATTCATCATCAGATAGGGATATTCTTACAGTTATGGACTTCTGTCATCAAAAATCTGTAGGCAAATAAACGCACCCACCGTGAGGCTGGTAGTTTGCTGTGGGGGATTCAATTCATCAATTTACTGAAAAATTTAAGGAATCCATCCGTTATGTTTCCATGTTGAAACATTAACTTAAAATGCTGCAATGTAAAGCTAAAATGACTAGAGAGATATCTATTTCAGAAACAAGGGAACATGATCGAGAAAGATATCCTGGCATCACAAATTACAAAACTTAGAAGCAGATATTTTAGGTTCTGACCTTGCAAAATATAATACACCTGAAGTTTAGATAAACAAGACAACAACAGGACAACAGAATAATACAAGTTTTTATCTGCATCACAAACAAGTGGAAGAAACTTCCATTTCCAATCTTCAGATTCATGTAGGTCATCCAGGTTCCAGAGAAAATAAGTTGCGCAATTTCTACCCAGGATATCAACAGCGAATTCTAGCGACGAGCTACATCTCGTGGTCAGCACTTGATAGACTATTTATTAGCAGTGAACAAGGTTGAGACTCTGACAGAACAACAACAGTTCTTTCCAGAAACCAAGTATTATATCATTTCTTCAAGAGATTCCTTGAGAAAATCCTCTTACTGTATGGGTTGGTGCGCAATATCACATGGGGTCTGACTGCATCCACCAGTAAAGAACGAAGAGGACCCTGCTTTCATTAAGTAAAAACCCAAAGGGAAAGGCAGAAATATTACTTTATATGAAATAATATTCTCCAAGCACCATACTACATTATTAATAGCCAACTAGTCAATAGTTTCCAAACCTTTGTGACTGCCAGGGCAGATTGAATGACATAGTTCGCAAATGGATCTTGCAATAGCTGTTCAAAGCATGAGACTGAGATCAATTCATGAATAATTTGTTCCCGGCTCTCCTCCAAATGTTTAAGGCACTTTTCAACCACATGGCTGCTAAATTTCTGCATGGAGAGGTGTACATAGTGCCTTTTAAATTGAGAAAGCAAATCGACAGCAGCAGATGGGCTCTCTAGCTCTATAATGTACTGAACAACATAGTTTCTGTCACACACAAAAGGAAACAAGGTTCAGATAACTAGACAAAGTTATGTTGAATGATGAACAAATTCCATATTAAAAGAAATCTGGCACAAAATTGTTGTTCAGTATAGTAGAGATATGAAGTGAGTGCTAACGAAATGCAAAACAAAAGCCATTTGATAAATAAGACCATTTGCCATTGACATGAAAATAAAACATTTAATTCATCAATATTTTGATTAGGTTCGAAGCATCTACTGAGTGTCATGACCATAGCAAAGAGAAGTTTATCATGGACAATGAAAATGCACTACTGACATGAATGCTACAGGTCGACAAATAAGAAACTGAACACCGAACAATAGTAAATTTTTTTGAGAGACAAGTTATCAAATATGAAATATCCATTTAGACAATCAAATGTATGAAGAGAACTTTTGAAATTTGACCTTGGTACAAATAAAACTTATGAGACCTTGTCCATGGTAAAGTATGATTTTGACACATGATTTACTAATCCAGGAACCATATTAAAATGAAAGAGCGAGAGAAGAATTCTTAAAAATAAAAATCCCCTCAAATTAGGTTGTTTAATGATTGAAATTATTTCAGACTCTGCAAAACTTAACCCCATGCCTCAAAATTAAATTATTTGGAAAATATTCAAAGCTTCAGAAAATAAACTAATAGATCAAATTAATTTCACTATAATATCACATATCAACAAACATTCAGAATGTCTAAACAGAGTGCACACCAACTAGTAAGCAGCCTAAAAAACAGCAAAGTAACAAATCCATTCATTACAGAAGAGAACAGAAAGAGAGAAAATATAATGGCATTCAGATTAACAGCAAGTTAAGTGACAAATGTGTCAGGAAACATTTCAAGCACCAATTCCCAAATCTTACAAGATGCGAAAGGACAAAAGATGGTAAAGAGTTGGGTCAATACAATGAGCAAATCACCACAAGAAATGAATCTCAATCACTGAGTTTATGAAGAATATCCTAGATGCCAATGACTTGGTCACATAAATATTTTAATTTGCAAATGGAACTTCATAAAGTTGGGATTTAAAACATATTAAGGTTGACAGGACTGTAAATCTGAAAAGGGAAGTAAGCATTTCATTACATCACTCGGAACTACCATATTGTGTAAAATGTGCAGATAAGCCTAAAACAAATAACTTTATAACCCATCCAAGAAAACAACAATTTTGTACTGTTAAAAAACTTCTAATACCATACCCGAAAGGATCCTGAGAAAGGAGAAGAGCGTTTTTTGAAATTTCAGTTATCAATTCGTCTCGATGTTTCCCAGTGGAATGTGTAATGCATCGTTGCATTACACAGCATCCATGTCGATGAGTTGCAATCTCAACACAAAACTTTGCAGCAGCATCAAAAATAAACTGGAAAAGATGAGCAACAGAAACAAAGGCTCAGAATCTTTCAATACATAAACATTGCATACATCCTAAGCAAAGCATAGAACTAAACCACAGATAGAATTTAAGCTTTCTTTATGAATCTTGCAGGATAATTTGAAAGAAGGCATATCTCTACATAATTCCTAACCAATTATAAAAACAACAAGTGAAGTTAAAGGCTGTGGAACTACTCTGCTGACACATGATGCTGTCATTTGTCAGTTTATAAATTTGTTGGGGAATCTTTATTGAACATCTCATTGATCAAGTTTATTATTATTCAAATATGTGATTAAAATTTAGCTTGTTTTGTCTTTCTTTAGATGCTTCAAAATAATCCTTTACAAGTAAATCACCGACAAATTAACCCATTAGATTAATATGCAATTCATCATACTGGATATTGCCTGAGATTCTGATAAATATTAGATGACTTCATATTGGTTCTGATGAGAGGCAGCTTGATCCTAGATTTGAGTGTTGTAAAATTTCCAACCTACCAACTCTGAGCACTGTTAAAAAGGTCAGGGCATTATCCTTTCCAATTGCACCAAGCAATCTGTGTACCTTCTTTACCTAGATGATCTAATTAGACTAATCTTAAACTAATTAGATTTGTATTGGAAACTAACTTCTACCCTGCTATTCACATTGATTTCTCTGGCAAGCTGTTTTATTGGTGCAAAGTTACATCTTGATAACAGACTGTGGATATTGCTTTCAAAAAGTTCGTGATATGCATCTTTTCACATGCATACTTGTGATTACAATAGCACTCCAAATCAAAGCGTAAAATTCATCCCCTCCCTTTGTGCCTGTGAATTGGTAGAAACCAGAGTTATCTTCCAGTGCTGAAAAACTCAATATTGTTAGCCTGCCATCAAGGTTTGGACAGTTGAACTATCTGAAGGAAGCATCATCCTACTTGCCACAAATTAAATTGCATTTCCAGATACAGTTTTTAAATGTAGAAATATCAAAGAAGAATGAGTATGCCTGTACCCGAAGGCAAAATGGATATCCCATAAGGCATGATATGGATTTCAAGCACATGATCAAAGGCCTAGCATGCCAATAGCAAGGAAGCATAAGATAAAAAGGAATGGTATTGAGCTTTAAGACAGATGGTCACAGGCTCATATGATACGCGACTTCAAGAGAAAAAAAAAATGCAGCAACTGTTAATTATGTTTGTATGATTACTACACAGGGAGTCTTTAAAGATACAACATAAATTTTTTTTTAAAAAAAGAACTTCCTGACAATATAAATGCAAGGAGTAAAAGCTTAATTGAAGAGACATCAATTTTGCAAAAAGAGAAAAGAAGTACCTTGTTGTCTTCATTGCTAAGGCATTGCAAGCAACGCTGTATCACATGATTTCCATTTTGATCCTTGACAAGATCTAGAAAACCAGGTTTCAGGGCTGAGACCACAAATGAAATTTGCTGCCTGGTTTTGAGAGTCTCGATCAACTTCTGAGCTGCACGTGTGCTGATACCACAGTATCCAAATATTTATCAATTTGCAATGTACTGTCAAAACATGCAAAATCTAAACAAGTTTACATAAAACAATCAAGCATAAAGGACTTACCCATATGTGTTTAAGCAAATTCCAACAAGCTGTCCTGGTTCTTCAGTGACCATGAACACAATCTGCATTTTTTGTTCTTCATTGCACACATCCAAGAACTTCTGGATGACATAATTGCCAAACGGCTTCAACATAAGTTCAATAACATGATCAATGAGTTCATTAAATATTATTTCGATTTCTTGGCTTGTTCCCTCATCAAAAATTCTTTGTAACCACCGGCAACCATTCTGATCCTGTGCCATTAAGTATATATTACCCTGAACCTCGCTCAAGGAATCAACACTTGGAGCCACTGGCAGTGTACTAAAGCTGCTTACCCTCTGATCAATTTCCCAACTTATGTTTTTTCCACATAGGTTTTGCACGCACATCTCATTGAAGGAATTCATTTTGTCACTGCTCAGTGGTTCACGTCCTTTATTGTCAACATGATTCAAACTTTTTCCTTGTATGATGAAACTATCCTCACAGCTAAAGGCTTCCATATTCACTGCCCCTTTCCTAGATTGAGCAAAACCATTGGATCTGATAGCTCTCATCCTTTCTTTTAACAACAAATCTCTATACAATGGGTCATAAGCATTCAAATCAAACTTCGAGTTCATCAAGTGAGGAGAACCTAGTGAATCCATGACAACCCTGCTTCCATTAGCGTCCATTTTATAATGATTCGACAAACTAGGAGGATCATCAACATAAGGCCCAATAAAAGATGGATTCTGTGATCGAATCCCCCAAGTACTTTCTCCGTGTTCCTTTCTCCTCTCCAATAGATAATCACTTTGTCTTTCATACCAAACAGGGTTAGAACACAAATCATTGGACTGATTATGGGCAAAAGAAGACCCCGTTGAATCATAACCATCCTTTACAAATCCACAGTGCAGACCACTAAATGCATTACTATTTAAATCATCATAAGTACTCAAAGAAACTCCATGGGGAGAACACTTAAAACCTTCAATATTAAAACTCGCACAGTTGAAATCCCCATATGACTCATCTTTTTTAAAGGAAGCACCAAACTCGTCAGAATCAGCCACCTCAAAACCCTTCATTTTAGTACCAAAACCATTATGGTCATCTCTTACACTCATCCCACTGAAACTTTGAGACAAACCCATCTCATCAACCAACGTGCTATTCATATTATCAGAATCATGAGGTGATTTAGAATCAAAACACAGTCCAACATTCCTGTAGTATTTATTATTATTAGCCTCTTCAGATAATAAATTAGGACCAGAAGATGATGATGGTGATGATGTATATAATGAAGAAGGAGAGCAATCTGTAGAACCACCACTAAAAAGAAATTTTTGTTGTTGCTGTCGCTGACGAAGACGACTCCAATATGCCACATTTGATACCTCATTTAACATCTCTCCTCCACGATTGTCTGGTGAGCCATCCTCAGGAGAACAAAACCCATTGGAAAATGAACCGGAAGAGGAAGAACGGTCTGGTGATTGCAGAGACACTTTGCTTAAAGAAGAAGGAATATGTTGTTGACGAATAAGACTACAATATGGCGCATAAGAAACATCACCATCAAACATGTTTTCTAAAATTCTCTTATCTCTATCCGCCAGTTTCCCCATCATCAAAACAAAATATACTAAATATGTATTTGTATCATACAGAGATAGATATATTGAAGAAAAAGCAGAAAAACCCTTGTCGAAAAACCCAAAACACACGTCAGAAATCGATTTGGAGAAGCTAAATACGGTATAAAAATTTCGACTCTACCATGATGATGCCATTTGGGTTTTTTTTTTTTTTTTTTGGTTTTTGGAATTACAGTTGGGATTTGTATTTTTGGTTATGAGATATAATAAAATGTGAAAATGGAATCATTTGGGTTTGGATTTCTTTTTGGTATTGTAATTGGAGCGAGTGAGGCGGTGGAGGACGTACGGGCCTGTTACTGACCATCCACGCTCACGCCATTAGGATGAAGCTGAGTCGGCAGTATACACACCAAATTAGAGCAGAGTGGTGACTGGAGTCTTTCTTTTCTTTTCTTTTATTAGTATGGACGTATGTTAATTAGCAGTAGATTAGTAGTAATAAATTATTATTTTAACTTAAACTTTTTTTTTATTTTTTTCTAAATATGTTAGTTATCAGTATCTTTTGAGTTAAAACAGAATGCCTTGATTTTCTCGGATGATATTGACTTGGCTATTTCTCAACTGTCTTCTTTTAATGTTGCTTCTTGTTTATTTGTAGATAATTTTTTATATTAATCTAATAAATCTGTTTGATCGTTTAAAAAAAAAATCAGCATTCCAATTAAACAAGGTTCTTTTCCCATTAAAGATAAAAATAGATTAGTGATTACATATATGGAATGCAGAAGTTTCTTCCTCCCCAAGGCCCAAGTTAGGGCCGCACAACTATCTGTTTTGTCAAAAATATACCTGAGTCAGATTTCAAGTTGCATTCTTTCTTAATTTTTTTTTAAAAAAATAATATTCTCTTGCTTTTATATTGGCTGGACGATCAGAATCCTGCACGGTCTGCACTGCTTTAACAAAAACCCAAAAAGTTGGAAATCGCTGGTGCAGCATTGACCAAGAAATTTCACGGCCACTTGGCGTAAATCGTGACGTGAGCCTGCATATAGGTATGTCCTTAGTGCGAACGAAAATTTTTGTTACAGCCCAAATTGAATGAGCTGCAGTTGCCACATCAAATTCTTTCGGTTCTAGTGAGCCATCAATTTTGAAATTACAAACAAGGACTCAGATATCCAACAATTTATCTCACAGCCTAATTACACTAATTAGAAACCTGACATCCAATAAATTTAACCGTACAGATATGATGAAATGACAAACTCATGTTTTTCCCAACGAAAATGAGTACCTATGGAAAAGGCATCATGCACAAATAGCAAGCTTTCATTGAATTAGGAAAATGATAATTATGACACACAAGTGGACATTAATCATCAGATGTTCAAGAGACTGACATGAGAACTTCTGAACATCTGATATAAAATATAGGGTGCAAGTGTTATACGAAAATTCTTATGTAAGAGTTCCTCAATCTCTGGCAAATTTCATATCAGGATAAGTACCCTATACTAAAAATGAGTAAGTTGATAAATTCCCTCTTAAAGTCTTATATCTTTATATGAATTTAATCAGAGCAAGAATGTTTGTTTTGTGTACGAGTTTGTTCTTATAATAACCGCATCCTAAAAGATGAACAGACAGCCAGAAAATCCCTCGTTACTTGACAGTTAAATTGTATAATTGAAAGTTGAGCAAACGCGGCTAAATTATGCAAGTAGCATGGCTACAAAAGCATTCAAACAATTTAATGAGAACATAACGCACAAGTACTTTGCCAAAACAAGCACTGAAAAAAAAAAACACAAGAATATCGACATACAATCCAATTAGAACAATTCATAGTACTGGATGACATGTTAAGGCCTAAACATAATTCCCAAAACCCGCAATACAAGGTCAAATAATATAATAACACATCCCCATTAGGAATAAAAACAAAACCAGAGACAGTGAAAAAGATAACAGAGTTAGACCTAACAAGTTAAACCAAGGCAATGCTGCTCTCGCCACCTGGGGGCTTGCGTACCCCCCCTAGGTAATCTCGATGCTCTACCTTCCCATCAGCAAATATGTCATTGCCACTCATCTCTCGCAATTTTGCTGTGCTCAGAGGTTTCTCGGCAGATGATAGAGGAATCTCGCCTTTGAATATGTCATTTCCTGAGAGCTCAGAAAATTTCTGGTTATAAATTTTCTTCGCTGTCTTGATCACAGGTTCCTCACTAGACATTTGACCCCCAGCAAGCTATTAATTTTGAGCAAATTAAAAAACCAGTGAGGCCATTGAATTCAGATGGCATTAAAAACACAGAATAATATGACTTAGAACCAAAGACGAAACAAATATCATAAAGCTACTTCTACAATGCAGAAAATTGCAGGCTTTGGCCAGTAAGGTGCAATGCAATTAGTATTAAAGTGACAAAATAGCAGAGCAAAATCAGTTTATAATGTATGATGAACCCATCTACTAACCAAATTCTAAACAAAAATCAGAACACATTTGCATTGCCCTATAGACTACCTATCCTTGTGATTCCTCATAGCATCACCAAACCCCTAACAAAATCCTTGTGATTCCTCACAGCATCACCATACCCCTAACTGCTAACAATACTTTTCACTTAACAAATCCCTCTAGTTTAACGCATTATCCTGTGACCTTTTCTACTAGCTGTATTAGAATTTCATTATGGGCAACTCATGAAGCATCAGTCAGCATATGATCTTTTGCTCATGAGGATTAGAACACTGCAACCTCCCCAAAAAGTGCATATGAAGGATAAAAATCCACTGCACTGAATTTTTACTAGACGATGAGAGGAGCAAAGCAGTTTGATTATGCATCGAAACAAACTCTCATTAGAAACTTTGACAGAGATGCATCCAAACAAACTCTAATTAGAAACTTGGACAGATGTGCGTACATCATGAGGAGCAGGTTCGCCCAATTCAATGCTTTCTTTCAATGCCAAAGCACGAACAGTTGTTGGCCGTGGTAAAATTTCTGGAGGGGGGGCAAAAATATCATGTCCACTGAGCTCCTTGCACTTGACATCAGAAATCTGCTTCTTCAACCTGGCCTCTGCCTCACTTTCTAAGTTCCCACTTAGCTCTCGTTGTTTTGCCACCTCAGGTAAAGTAGTCGGTTTCTTAGGTGAAACACTCTCTTCTTCTCCAAATGAAATATGACTGATTCCTGCAAGCGCTTGCTGGCACATTCCAAAAATAAAAATACAAAACATCAGTTACTATCTACATTCAGCACGTCAGCACAAATAGCCTTAAATTTGGCCTATAGCTATCTACAAAATCAAAATCTAAAAAAAAAAAAAAAAAAAAAAGGCAACAGTTACCTGGTACAAGCGTAGTCCTGTTTTGCTACTCGGCGTGGGATTGGCACTAACAGGTTCAGATGCATCATTTTCTCCATTGCTTACAAAAATGCCACTACCAGTCATTTCCTTCATTTTATACCCTGAACAAGGTTTCCTGAAAATTCAAGGATGACATATTCAGAAACCTAATAGGCTAATACTTAAAAACATGATATCAAAACATGGATCATCAAGGAGGTGAAATACAGGACAATTTAGTTGCCATATACAAGCACATTAAAGTTTCCATCAACACATTTTGGCAATTTAGCTATCATCTTCTTAGATATTTTGTGGTATTAATTTGGACATAAAAGGAATATTTTGAGAATTCAGAGTCAAATAGCTTCATCCTCTTTCATATACTCCATAATGATCGAAAGAAAAGGGGAAAAATTTTAAGTACTTTTCCTAAAAATAGTAGCATTCCAAAATTAGACAAAAGAAAAATGAAGTTAGAACCAGAACTAAATACTAATCCCAGGCATGGATAATAGATCAATAGCTAGCAATTATAGGATGATCCTGTTATAAATCATGACAAAGGCTTTTAAAAGTGTCAAACAAACTAACAGACCATATTTATCAAAATCAATGCAAAATGTAGGGATAAGAAGAAGAAGATTCAACTGATAAAGTTGGCTGTAAGCGAGCAGACAAATTGTTCTGAAGACAGTCGCTGTAAAAATGATGACAATAATCTTATCCTCTCTGAGAAATGATGACCACAACATTAAAGATAAATTGTTTAACTGTGAATTAAAGAATACTGTAGAAGAGGATATTCTGTTTTTTAACTTTTAAGGCATTGAAATTAATTCATTCACTGTTGCCTGTACAGAATTAATAATTCGGGTAAAAATTAGCACAAAAAAAATGCCCAAGTTGGCGATCCTCGGAGTCCACGAGTTATGAACACCAATTCTAACACGGAACGTTCTTTCTTTCCCCTAGTTAAAATCATGTTCTAATTATGACCCATCAAAGATTGTTGGCGCAATGAATAGAATCCCGAGTTCTAACCATTAGAAGTTGCAAAAAAGCAGTGCTCAGGAGATTTACATTCCAATAATCACAGAAAATGTTGAAAACCAAATGGGCAACAACCAATATAAGATCCAAACATCTCCTATTTTAAGACAATCCAAAAAATACTTAATCAAAGAAAAATTCTAGAAAAAATATATAATTGAGATAAAGAAAATGATGTCCAAATTAAGAGATCTATTGAAGTGTAGAATGAGATCAAACAAAGAATACGTAGTCGAAATTAAGTCAAAGGGAATAGAAACAAGAAAATCTTTGAAAACCAGTGAAAACCGTGCAAAAACGAAAAAGACAAAAAAAAAAAAATTAAAAATAAAGAGAGGAAAAAGTAAAAAGGCCACAAGAAAACAAAATCAGTTAACATCTCCGCTTGTTTCTGCATTTATTAATTAAAACCACCAAAATAAAAAGCAACAGGAACTTAAAAAATATTTAAAAAAAAAAAAAAAAAAGAGAAGCAGATCTTACGTTCTGTTTAAGCTCTGAGCCTCTTCGTCAGTAACTTGACCACCAAACACCACCTTACGGATCCCATCGGAGGGCTAAAAAAAAAAAAAAAAAAACAAATAATCAACTAGTGAGCTAGCAAAAGAAAGAAGTAAAGATTGAGAATTGGATTGAAAAGAAAACCAAAGGAACCTGGTGGGAGCGAGGGGCGGAGGCGACGGAGGGAGAATCAGCAGGAGGAATCTCAGACCAAGTGAGCAGATCTGCAGTAGAGGTGTGTGGTTTCCTCACCGGAGTTGCCCTCTCCATTCTCTTCCCTAATTACTGTTTTCTAATTTCCAAAGAAATGCAAAATCAAAATGTATATGTAATGTATAAATAAATAATAAATAAATAAAGAGAATAGAAAGGAAAAGGCGTGTTTGGCTGTTTGTTTTTGCCTTGTTCAAGCGTCTTAAAAAGCCACAGTACAGTGTGCGTACGTTAGCTTTAGCTTCTCTCCCCTGCTCTTTCTCCTTTCTTTCGCAGAATAGATGGACAGATCTGAGAAAGAAATGACGAGGATGTCCTGATCTGGAAGCTTCTGTTTTATTGGTTGATAGCTGGGTTCGCGTATAGTATGGTAAATGAGCAATGAGTAGAGTAATAGCTACTTCTCCTCTCTTCTTCTCTTCTGTCTAGCTTTCCTCTGTTTCAAAAAGCAAACAAATAAAATATTATTATACCCGACCCGTGAGGGATTTCTATGAGCTTTTTTTATTATTATTTTTAAATCTCCTCTTTATACACTACGGTACTGATTGGTGAATTTGAATCTCGTACCGCCCACTCTGCGCCTCTTTTAAGCGCTTCAGTTACCTCCAGCTGCCGGTTTTTCTATGTATTTACTTATTGCTGCCTGTATTCAAATACTTGCATTTCCTCCCCTCCTTTCCCCGTAATGCCCTCCTTCTCTCTATTTCAATTCAAATCCAAATATTTGAAATGATTCACCACATCCCCGGCGAAATTTGCTCTGTATTTCTTTGTTTGAAAATTGAATATAATGAAAAACGTATTTATTATATGTATTTCGGTTTTTTGCTCTCCATAGTTTGAACATTATTTATTTTGCTCATATGAATGAGTTTACCTAGGAATTGATATAGTAATTCCAATTTAAGAAAATAATATATCAATTTTCTTCTTGAAAATAGATAATATGACTTCAAAAAAAAAAAAAGAGAGACAAATAAGTCAAAAAATTTTTTTAAAAAAAAAAGAGAGAAAAATAAGTCAAAGACGAGCGATAAGAAGAACATAGAGGGAAATAGCAAAAATACTTAAATTTTATTTTAATTTGAGATAATTGAAGGTTTTTTTAAGTATTGAAAAAATATTTTTAAGCATTGAAAATATTTTTAATTTATTTTAATTACATTGATAAAATTTGAAATTTTATTTTTTTAGATGAAAGATAATTGTTTTCATCCATATTAATAGAATAAAATGTTATTATAATTTAATAAAAAACCAAAATTCATAATAGACACTAATTATATCTTATCTAATTTGAAAAGTGATTATTTTAACTTGTAAAGGTACAATCACATTGAGAAAAATAAGGAACTTGATATTATAATAATAATCACATTCTGCTCAATAGTAAATCACAGCTTAATAATTATATCTTCAAATACTTCTATTTCACGAATATAAATATCTAATTAATTACTCTAACTGATACTTTTATTTTTAATTTACTAAACAAATAATAACTTTACACAATAGGAATAATAATTTTATGAAAAAGAAAAAACTCTCTCATTAAAGATAAATAAATAAATATCAATGTTTGTAATAATAAATTTGCATTTATTACAATAAAATAATAGCAAATAAAAAAAGAAAAAATGGAGATGTCCTTATTTTTAAAACTAATAGCAACTCAAATTAAATGAATTTTTTTTTTTAAAAAAAAAGAGAGATAATTAAGATTTTTCAATTAAACATTTAAAATTATGTTTTGAAATCTCAACAAAATATGACAAATTTATGAAGTGAATTTTCCAATCAATAGGATATGGTAGTATATGGTTTTTTCTTTTTTTTTTTTTTTTGGTGGTTGAATGCAGGTCCTTTCCGACTGGTTTCTATAAATTATTGACCTGATGTATATAATCATCATGATCCTAATGCTAAAATAGTCAAAAGAAAGGCAAAATAAATATTGAGGCCCCCTAAACCTTACTAATTTTTCGTTGTTGAGTCCACAAACTTTGATTTATCTATATTAAGTTCTTAAATTTTTATTTTTAGTTGATTTCATCATTTTTTAACAACTGATTCGCATAAATGTAGGAGCATTAACGAAGGGTATATTTCAAGCATATAACAAACATATTATTTTTTTTAAGAGATTCCAAATATTTTTCATATGAATATATTTTGATAATAACAAATAAAAATTAAAATGTGAAAAAAATATTAATAAATAAAAAAATTATTGATTCAAAATTGAAAAACTGATCAATTTAATTAAGTCATAACAATATAGAAATCTTGAAATTTTAAATAATCGAATCGGATTATAATATTAATATTTATATATAATTATTACTTAGAATTTAATTATTAAATATATTCTTCATATAAATAATAATTATCAAACATTTTATACCCTCTATCTAAATTCATTTTTCTTGTTATGGTAATATTAATAAATTTTGTATACGTTATTATATTTGTTTTTTATAATTTTATTTTTTTCTTTTAAAATATATCAAAGATAAAACTCAGTCTTATTATCAAATATATTTTCATATATTATTCTTTTTATGTCATCTTCAAAATTAAAATATTAATACTCAGTTAGTGAAATGCAAGTGTTCAAACATACATTAGAAAATTTATAATATTTTGATACTTGTATATTCAATTTTTTTATGTATTATTTAAAACAGATTTATTTTCACTATATGCTATTACATTTAATGCATAAAAAAAAATATGCTATTGAATTAATTTTTTAAATAGAGATAGTTCTTTATAATTTAAATAGATCTATTTTATCAAATTTTTATTATTCTCTTTTATTTGATGAACTTATATTATATATTATGAGAATTTTAAATTCTATTGCAAATCATTAATTTTGGATTTATGATTAGGATAATTTTATGAGAATATTTGATTTTTGAGCCTATTTAAAAATTTTAAAAGTTCAATCCAATTGAATTTGGATCAAATGAGAAAATAGCAAAATTATTAAATATTTAATTGTATTTATCCTTATTGGTAATTTAGTTATTTGATGATTGAATATCTATTATATACTATGAGAAATTAAAATACAAATATAATGTTAATATTTTCAAGTGAAATAATCTTCTTTTATTTGATAAAAAAATATTATTTGTATATTCTTTTAAATATTTAACACATTTAAAAAAATCAATCAATAAACAATGATTTTCTAATAAAAAAGAAAATTAATTTATTTTTAAAAATAATTTTCTGTTTCTTAAATTCCAAATATATTTTTAAATTTTATAAAACTTATCAAATAAAAATTTAAATCATATAAATATACAAAAATAAAGGCTTAATAGCACAAATGATGGTAGTACAGAGGGCAAAAAGTATAAAAAATTTCATCACTTTTTTTTAATGTCTATTTAACAGTGCATGTATAGACTCATCCATTTATTATGAGTTAACTGTTCATGAGTTGAATGATAAAAATGGATAAAACTCACTTAAAAATAAATGTTCAAGAGCTCAATGTGAACAAATCAAAATTCATGAGTTTAATAATAGAAATGGATAAAATCTGAGGATGCATTTAGGCTCAAAAGAATTGAAGCCAACTGACAGTTGTTTTTTTTTTTGTTTTTCCTGGAGAAGATTTCGCCTTTTATTCCAAGAAATGAATCATTTTCACTTTCTTCACACCACACCCCCATGTGGGCAATCAAAGTTGTTAGATGCCCCATTTACGCTTGCAAGCGAATCATTTCGTAGGGCACATGCCAAGCTTCACGTGTGGTGACTGATGAACTTTGACAAGCCAATCTCATTGCGTAAATCAATGGTCATTCATTGGTCACATTAATCTCGCACCTAACAACTTTTTATCTCTTCCCCTTTCTTTCTTATTTAGGTAAATTATTCTTTTAGGCAACGATAAAAGATACTCGTCACTTTCATTAACAGAGATTAAGATTATGAACAACATAAAATGCAGGGACGAAGCTAAAAGGGCTCAAGGTGGCCGTGGCTCCCTCAAAGTAAAATTTTTTCTCAGTGTATAAAAAATTATTAATTTTCTTTTAAAAATAATTTATATACTTTTTCAATTTACGTGTAAAATTATTAATTTCCTTTAAAATTTATTTTTTATTATAATTTTGAATGAAAAATGTTACAAATACTTATTTTAATAATATTAATTTTTACCCTCCAATCCAATTATCTTGGCTTCGTCACTGATTAAATGTGTATCCTATGTAATTGCTACTGTATTTTCATTTTAGTCCTAATATAAGTATGTGATAGAATTTTTTTTTATCATTTTTATCGGTTGTATAAAATATTATTAGAGAAGACTCAAAATGTTATTATTTTATTTTATATAATGAAAAATAAAAAAAGATTTAAATTTTTATATTTTATATTAAAATGACAATTGATTAGTAATTCAGTATAAAAATATTGTAGTTTAAATGATTAGATCAATATTAAATATCTTATTTATATTATTTTTTTACTGTTTATTTATTATATTGATATATGACATGTTTTAAGATATAATAGATACTAAGTATTTAATAACTTTGAGTAATATTATGCTATATGCTAAATTTATTTAACATTAATATTTATTATGTTTAAAACATATCATGTGTTATTATAATAAAAAATATAATAAAAATAATATCAAGAAGATATTTATGATACAATTCCACTCTTGAATTATTAGCGCTTATATATATATATATATATTCTCTTTTTCTCTAAAGTATAAGAAGAAAAAAATCAGAAGGGGCAATTTCGTCATGTAATGTGGCAATGTGTATTTTAATGGATAGGTTTTTTCTTTAATGGAATATTTTATAGGTTAGCTGACGTGATGATAAAGGTATCCGTTGGGCAATATAATGTGAAGGTCAAAGTTGGATACAGCGAGTGCGCCTAAGCATTCACTCCGTTTGATTCAAATCCAACTAAATAAGGTAAAATCGGATTACAATAATTATAAAATCAAAGCAAATCAAATTCAAAAATTTTGATTCAATTTAATTTTTTAATTTGATTTTGCTAACACAAATAAAATGTTTCTTTTTATCAACAACAAACATAAAGATAAACATGCATTAAATCACCGTTTGAATTTCAACACAATATATCAAAATTCTGCAATTAAACAAAAAATTATAAATTATAAGAAAAAATTAATAAATAACCACTAATACAAAAATTAACAATATAATTAAAAATTAATGCTAAAAATAAAATAATCCTAAATATTAATTACATAAATCTAAACAAAAGTAACAAAAACATTAATCTTAAAATTACCCTAAATTTCTAATTACACAAGTCAAAATACATTAATTATAAGGCATTAATACAAATCTATGAAAGATTTATGTTCTTGAAAAAAAAAAAAAAACCTTCTTTTACAGTCAAGTGTTCTACTCTTTTATTTTCAATTAGATTTTGTGAGAATATTTACATTTTTTTCAAATTTTGATTCATTATTTTCTACAAAAAAGACTCAAAAGAACTCCAAACATTTAATTTTTTTTGTTCGTTATATCAAAAATCGTTTTTTCGATATACGCAAATGGAGAAAACACTTATATTTCCTCCATATCATATTCCAAGAATCAAAACCTCACAACTACCGTCAATTTTCTTTCCTCTACATAAGGATGATGACCAAGAGAAAGAAAGAAGAAAACAAACGACAACAAAAAAATTAGATGTGTTATAGTAAAAAAAATGAAGAAGAAGAACAATAGGAGGAGGAAGAGCACAAAAAAGAAGTAGAAAAAAGAAATAGAGAGAGACATAAAACCTGTTTAGAAAACTTAAAGTAGATTTAGGGCTTCTTTTTATGGTGGAGTAACAAACATAAGTGCCTTTAATATATAATTACAAAAAAAAATCTTATTTTGTTTTATTTTGATTCAAGTTATTCAGTTTTTACTTATATGAATCGAAACAAAAATAAAAAATTTAAATATTAATAACTGAACTGAATTAATCGGTTTAATTCAATTTGCTTAACAATTAGCCACGTAATACGACAATTTGAACGTTTTTAAAATTATATTTGCACTTAATTACTGATAGCTCCTTTGAAATTTGATAAGCTACTAATGGGTGCCTAAACTAATTCTTAAAAATTCAACATTTAGTTCTTTAGGTTTTTTTTCTCGAGAGAGATAACATTTCATCATCACCACTAAGAGATGTTTGAACATTTATGTATATTATATGTATATGCGTGTGTGTGAGAGAGCGTATGAGATATGATGTCTCTCATTCACAAAAAAGTGTTAATTGGTATTTTAAGATTTCATAACGGCAGTGGAAAAATATGTATATAAGTTATATAGGTTAATACCCTTTTACAAAATTATCATAGTTTGGTATGAATTATATAGGTTAACGAGTTTTATGAAGGAGTGTGTGTGTAAATTAATAATAAAAAAATAAAAGGTGTTTGGTATGGGATTAATGAAGATTAACATTCATTCACCTCGTTAAAAGGGTGAAAAAATAATGAAAAGTAAAAAAATATTTATTGTATTATATTAGCATTAATATAAAGTTAAACATCATAAAAAGTAAATTAAGTATTATTAATATAATAACATAGAATATTATTAATATAATAATTATTAATAATATAAAATTAATCTAAATACTATGAAAAATAGTACTATTAATATTACAAAATTTTATTAATATAGTAATTATTACTGATATATTAAAATTATTAATGTAATAATATGATTATAATAAAAGTGATATTAATATACTAATAAAAATATTACTAATATAGTAATTATTTATAATATATAAATCTTATAATAATAGATTACAACAATATCAAAATATTATTATGAAAATAATTATAAGTATCATATAATTATTAATATTATTAAATAATATCAATTGAATATAAATCTAAATAATTATAATATAACTATTTTATTTTGTTAATACCAAACACAATTAAGTCTTATCCTTATAATATTTTATTCTTTTTTTAACATTTTATTCACTTTTTTTTATCCCTTAATTATTATAACTTTGTTTGTTACTACGTAACAATCAAGCCTCATTCCTTTAATCTCTATCAAACACATTTTAAAAAGAAAAATAGATTCAGCACGTGTCCAACTGAATTTTTGGAAACCTTCAGGATTTTTTCAATAAAGAATTTTAGTCTAAATTACTCTAAATCGTGCATGATCAAAGATTGAATCCTAAAAACTTTAATGATTTGTAATTTAAAAAAAAAATTTCAATTTTTATAATTTCATGTGTTTTATTAATGATAATGATCACGTAATAGATATTTGAAATCAAACCAATGAATTTTAACGATTAATATCATATTTTATGTATTTCAACGAAGATAGGCGATTTAAAATGATAAATCTCATGTTTTTTATTAAAAATTTTTCTTTTAAAACAATAATCATGGAGTAATCAATTGTAAAATAAGTTATTTTGAAATGAATATAACGTCATTTTAATAATAAGATTTTTTCCATAATTTATTTTATACAACGATACTTGTTATTAAAAGTAAAAATTACTTATATAAATTAAATATTTCTTTACAAATAAGAATAAAATAAAACAAAGGTAGCACATATGCATTAAAATGAATTCTATTACTTCTATCTATATTTTTTATAAATTCATGAATTGTACTATAAATTTGTTTAATTTAATTCTACCAGTACAACTAATTTGACTCGTAAAAACAAAAAATTGATTGTAATTACTATCAAACAGGTGACGTCAATATTATTAATTATGAGTTGAGAATTTAGCATCACTTGACTAAACATTACTATCACCAACTAACTATCAATTCTAATGGATTATAAAACTTCGAACCCCCGTGGGCGCGATGCTGATTAAAATGTGTCGGCAGGGAATGAAATGATGATATTTAAATATCATAGCTTAATTAAATTATTTTTTGTTAATTTGATGTTGACTTAAATCTCAATTCCAAATTTCATAATTCTAATGATTATATATGATTATCTACTGCCTTTTTTCAATATTATAGTTAAATAGTTTTTTTATTTTTATATGTTATACTACAATGTTCATATGATATAATTTCCACCATCAACCATAAAGTTGATTTAATAACGTTTTTGCTTTGGTTAATCTAACACATGCTGTCCTATTTTATAATTTTAGTGAGTATTACTTAAATAATTAGCGAGAAAATAATTGTTATATAACTAAATTAGGTTGAATTGAGTTTGCCCTAATTTAAGATTAGTTTTACTTATTGAATGAATCTACAAATTAGATTTGTATTTTATTTATTTATTAAACAAGTCAAATCGAGTTAAATGTCATTATATTTATGTATAATTCATTAATTGAATCTTAAGCATAAATAGTAAATAAGCATAAATAAATTGTTCATCAAGCTAAATCAATTAAAAGGGACTTTTATTCAAAATTGATTAGTATATTAAATGAATTTTAAATATTAGACTTGGGATCATTAGTTTATACAACAAAAATAATTCAATATACAACAAAAATAATTCATATGAGCTATTATCAACTCAAATAATTGAGTTGGTTACCAATAACTTGATTCATTTGCAGGCATAGAAAAGAGTAAGTAAACATCAAACTCAGCTTGTCAAACCCAATTATTAATCTCAAAATAATTTAATTTTGATGGTGGTATCATGGGCCAACAAGATATCTCTCCCTTTCTTTATTTTTTAATGTCGTTAGGAGTATGATGCTAACACCATGGAGTAAGATAACCAATTGTTTTTTCCATAAATAAATAACTCAGGATTCCATAATAAAGAATATATTAATAGGATTCAAAATGGGAATTGGGTCACACCACTGTCTCAGAGCATGTTTGACATTTTTTTTTGTTGTCGTAAGAATCTGATTTTAAAATAAAAATAAAAAATAATTTTTATTTATAAAATTTATATTAAAAAATCTATAATCATTTACTAAAGTGATTCTCTTTTAGGTTTTACATTAAAAATCAAATTTTAAACAATCAAAATGATTAATGGGCACGGACAATGTTAATTGTTCCAAAAGCGAGGGAGGCAGCTGATTTATTGTTGTCGTTTTTTTTTTAAAAATTTTTGAAAGACTGATTTATTGTTGTTGTTAACAACTTCCAAAGCCAAAAAGCAACGCGGGAAAAATTATTGATACTAAACGAAAAAGGAACGCCGACCATAGTGTTCGCAACCACATTTTTAATGTGAATTTACATGTACATCGGGCTTTTCAATCTTTTGAGTTGGATAATATTTAATAAAATTTAAAATTAAATATTAAAAAATTATAGTTGAATATTTTTAATATTGAGAAAAGTTAGATATTTTAATATTAATAATTTTTAAAGTTGAATTATCATTAAATTTTTAAATTTTAAATTATAAAATTTAAAACATATAAATAAATTAAAATTATAAATAATAAAAAATAGTGGCAATAATTGCATTGATCATGATTGCTTTGTTGAATAGAGTGGTGGTGAATATACTAGTTGCATGGTGGTAATAGTTGTCATAATTATAATTATAATTATAATAATAATGATTATTAGATATGACGATAATAATAGTAAGAGTGGTAATTCATGTCATGTTTGCTTAATCATATTGTAACGAGTTATATATAATACAAAAATACTTTATTTGAATATGATTCATTTAATTAATTGCGTCAATTTTTAATTTTAATATAAATATATTTTTAAGGCAGTTTACACAATATAATTAATATAATTCATTTAATTAATTGTATCTCATGATATAAAAATACACGTTTAACTTGAAAAATATATAAAAAATTTTAAAAATATTTAATTTTTAACTACAAAATATATATATATATATATATTAAGAAAATATAAAATGCATAATGAAAATTTAAGCAAACATAAGATTAAATTCAAATTTATTTAAAATCGTATTTAAGTGTATATATTTATATTGTTTATTACATGTTAACTCATTATTCTAATTATATAAATATATTTAATTATGTATATTGAGAATTAGGCGAATCAATCCATTTAAATTTACTTTTTTTATCATATCATAAACGCACTTATGACCCAAACTTATTTATATCAAATTCAAACATGTTTAATTACGTGTCATTTCATATCATTTAATTTGTGTTAAAAATTGTTAATCTTAAATAATAGTGATAAAAATAGTTGTGATGACGTTGATTTTTATGCGTGAGATTGATAAAAGAGATAAAAAAAATAGTTACATTTTTATTACTTAATCCATTAAATAAAAATTTGTACTTATTAAATAAGTATTTTTTCTATTTAAGTATTTAATAAAAAATATTATTAATTATATTTAAAATTTTAATTAAAAATATTTTCAAATAATTTTTTTAAAAATTAAAACAAGGAGTATTTTATTTTAAATATTTAACACGAGTTATCAGACACTTTTTAGCTTTTAGGCGTGTTTTCTCAATGTTGACGTCAATTAGTGTTAGAAGTTTTCGTCATGCTTTGGGTTGAAAGTCATGCGGCCTAAAATTAATGCCAAAATTGCAGTATTCACTTTATAGTAATTAGTCTAATACACAATTAATCCGCATTATAATTTAAACATATCATGCTTTTTCTTAATAGAGAAAAGAGAAATTCATTCATCAACACAAAATGTAACTATTTTTTGATCTTCAAGATTTATAATATATCTATTGTAAGATTGAGAGATAAAAAGGTAAAATCAAATATCTAATCAAATTAAGAAATCATCACCAAACTGGCTTGTAGAGAAGCAGTGTAAAAATATTCATAGAAAGAGTTTGAACAAGGCTAGAACTGTTGATGGATTGAACCCGAATTTGAATATTCGTTGGTGACCGTAAAATTATGCATCTTAATATCAAGAGAGAAAATAACTGTTAGAAAAATCATTTTAGCCTTCAAATAAGTTGAACTAAATATTTTTTAGATTTAAAATTATCTTCCACATTAAGTGTAAAAAGACTCACATTAAGAAAGCTTAAATCATAAATTAACTTAGGAGGCATTTAATTGGTGGAATTTTAAGAAAAAAAAAACTTAAGATTATCAAATTTCGGTGTTTGATTTGTCTAACAAAATTGTAGTTTTGGGACAACTATATTCTTGAATCATTAGACTCCACTTTTGGTTTCCTATCTATATAATAAAGTATTTTCTCATCTAAATCTAAGGATATGTAAAATTTACTTTCTTATGATCTATATTGCACGAAAATGGATATGGAAAATGACAAAATGATATTTATAAAAAAATATAAAAAATAAAAATTTAGAAAAATGCAAAAATATTAAAAATATAAGGATAAATATATAAATATTAAAAAATACAAAGAAATTTATAAATTTCAATATTGTATATAAATATTTAATAATATCATTTATTTCAAACATAATTTACTATCAATAAACATTAAAATTAAAAAATAACAAATCGAGAAATATTTATTTCAAACATAATTTACTATCAATAAATACTAAAAATAAAAAATTAAGAAAAATAACAAATCAAATTTTCTAGAACAAAGAAAAATAAATATCTACAATTTCTTAATAATAATTAATCTAAATAGTTTAAGAATTTGACAATTTTAAAATTTTATTTTGATATTATTTTCTTATTTAGTAATTTAATGAATTTTTTAAATATTGATGTTAATATTATTTTCTTATTTAGGAATTTAATAAGTTTTTTTTATTCTTAATTAGTTATAAATATTTTTTTTATTTTGTTTAGGAAACACATTTTTGAATTGGAAATGAGTTTTCAATTTGTTATATTATGGAAATGTCTCAAGACATTTTCAAAAAATTTCTATAAAGTTTCGGAGACTAAACGTTTTCAAAATGAGAAAACGTCAGTCTAGTGAAATTTTCGTACAACCTAACTTATAAATATTAAAAGTTATATAATTATTTATTAACAAATATACTCTTAGTTAATTAATATATATATATATATATATATATATATATATATATATATATATATATATTATTTACTAAACTAAAAGTTATATTTTTGTTTAAGGAAATTCTAATCAAACAAAAAATATAGATTATCATTCAATTTTAATTAAAACAAAAAATTATAACCTCTTATTAGTTCATTGAGTAATTAAATTATTTTTCGATTTTCTTAAGTTTTTATTATCATAGACTATATATTTTGAATTATTAATATGTTATAGTTATTAAGTATTTTGTTTAAATAAGAGAATAATTATTTAGTTCTATTGAATAATATTTATTAATTATATTATTATATTATAATATTGTTGTATTATATTATTATTATATTGTATATTAATTATAATTTATATATTATATTAAATTATATTATTTAATAATATTGTATTATTTTGTATTATAATGTTATATATTATAATTATATTTCATGAATTGATCGCTATGATAAATTTTATTATATAAGGCTTTTTATGTAAATCAATTAAATAAAAATATGCAATTGCATTTGAGGTACGATAGTAATTTATATTAATTTCTTTAAATTTTTTATGTGTAAATAAAAAATATTAATTTTGAATTTTTCAAAAAAATTTGCATTTAACCAAATGCAAGAATCTTACATTATTGCAATTATTTATCCATAATTTTACTTTTTCTAAAAAAGTAATTTCAAATAAAAATGTTAAATTCTGGTAACCAAACACCCCTATATAAAAGAATAAGAAAAAATAATAAAGATTAATCTTAAATATAGAAAGAAGATCCTTTTGATCTAAGAAATGAAATCTTAAGAATCAAATTTATTTTGCCTATTCATTGGAATTAATTATTATTTTCATATCTTTATTTTATATCTTATTAAATTTCCATTTTTATCTTTAGATAAAATTTGTAGAAATTGAAAATAAAATGAGAATGTAGACCAATTTTATAGCCAATAAAATGGGCAGAAATAATTTCTTACAAACTCTAAGATGGATTATAGAAGACTTTAGAGAGAGAAAAAGGAAAGTTAGAAGAGAGTGAAATACAATAAAAGTTCTCTAAATTAATACTCAATAATTAATAACCTTTAAAATGTAATAAAATTTTAGGGAATCAATCGCATTCCAAGTACATAAATTAATATTGATGTTATATAATAATTAATCAAAATACCAAAAAAAAACTACTAAGGGTATTAATTAACATAATTAGTGTTCCTTACAAAACCATTTATTTAAAGTAATATGTTTTTTGATACTTGTTATAATTTTAAACTGTACATCTCGTAATATTTTACATGCTACAATATGATACTATAGTTTTTTTAAGGAGTTATTCTAGTAATGAATTAGGATATAATAATTTATTGCGTAGTTTTTAGATTCCCTAACCCTTTATTTGGATTGAGGGAAGTGAGAAGAAAAAATTGAAATTATTTTTCTTATTTATTTTTTAAATAAGACAAACAAAAAAAATAAATAGAGAGAAATTACACCAAATTCTTCTCTATTTTGAAGAGCAAGAAGATAAATATTGAATTGAGAATTGTAAGATATATTTCATTATAAAAATATTCTCAATTTATCTTTATATATTATATTATTTATTTTCATTTTTCAACCACTCTTCTCTGTCTCTACACATCTAAAATTAAAGTTACAATATATATATATATATATTAGTTGAGTTGCCAAATGCCAATATTCATATTTAATTTCAAAAAATTAAAATTTATTTACAATGGGATTGAAAAAGTAAATTTATATTTTATAATCATTAATGAATTTAAATTTATTCTCTTATGTAAATAAGAGAAAAAATTAAATTTATTTATTTATTTAATTTAAATTCTGTTTATTTCCTATGTGCGATTAGTGCATAAATTTTTGATCAAACATTTGAAATATGGTTATCAAAACTTATATAAAACATAGAGTAGAAAAAAAAAATATTACAATTCATAGGACATGAGATTGATGGTTACATTTTTACGGTCCTCTTTAAAAATGATGTACAGAATTTAGTACAAATTGGAGATGTAAATTTTGTATGATTATTAAAATAAAAAAAATCAGAAGAACAAAATTTTATTGAATGAAAAGTATAGCCCTAGGCCCAATCGTACTATTTCGGTCCTCTCCCAAGCCCAGACACCTGTTACGCTCCAAGCAAACGAGCAATACGGGCCCAACTCATTTGAACCAACAATTTTCTATAATTTTCTAGCAAACCATGGAAGCAACTATTATCGTCATTATTATTATTCAGAGCACTTCGCTTCAATCCCATCCATCTTTGTTCGGAGACAAAGCTATGGCCACTGCAATACCGGCAGCTCTCTCATTTGTTTTTGGCCCGACTCAACTCACCAAGTCGACTTGCCGTTTACTCAAACCGTACTACTACCGCTCACCGGCCTTCAGTTTCGCCGCAAAAATTCGCGCATCTTCCTTGTCTACCGCTTTCGTCGAAACCAAACCAGCGGTTTGCTTTTTCTCTTCTACTGTTATCATCCATTTCTTTAAAAAAATAAAATAAAATAGAAAAAAAGTAAAAAGACTATGTTTTTATTTGGCTCAGGATGCTGTTGTGGTTGAAAAAGAGGAGATGAGTGGTGGCAGAGACAGCATTTTAGGTTGTCCAATATGTTACGAGCGCTTATCTTTGATTGGAGGTGATGATGGTGTCTGGTCTGTGTAAGTTAAATTACTAGCAATGGCGTTATAGATAGAATGAATTTGAATTGAGGTTTTGACGTACTTCAGTGTTCTGGGCTTGCTGCAGAGATTCTTGTGCTGTGTGTAGTTTGCAATGCGGATGCTGTAAGAAGATTTATTCTGGGAAGGAAACACATCTTGATTTGACTCTGGCTAGTGGGTTTTCTACTTATGATGATTCTATGCCCTTGGCTACTCAATTTTTCAGGTGTGGAAATGATACTCTTTTCGATTTCGTTTTCTTCCGTTCTTTTTGGTTAATTAGGCTTTTACTGGGGTTCGACCGTGTAACCATAGAAACTACTTCAGTACCACTGGACAAAGGCTAATTGGTTCTTTTATTGGAGTTATATAGTGAAATTGAGACTTAGATGGGAATAAATGCATAAATTAGGAATTGAGCAACTGCAATAATATGTTGTAGTATGTAATGATGTGTTTGATGCTGTGATACTAGGCCATCTACTTCTGGTTTCTTTAGGTTAATGCATTCCCAATCATTATGGAACTATTATTTATCTAGCATCAAAGTTTTGTTTTTGCATCTCCCTTATCCTGTATGTTGTAGATTGTAATGACGTGTTTGATGTTGTGATACAAGGCCATCTACTTCTGGTTTCTTCAGGTTAATGCATTCCCAATCATTGTGGAACTATTATTTATCTGGCATCAAAGTTTTGTTTTTGCATCTCCCTTATCCTGTATGTTAATGATTTCTTGAATCAGGCTTCCACTGATATCATTTCTTTATGAGAGAGGCTGGCGTCAAAATTTCATATGGGGTGGTTTCCCTGGCCCAGAGAAAGAGGTGATGGGGCAGTTTCTTTATTGAAAATTTCTTCTGCAATTTTGTTTTCATATATATATATATATAGCTCTGTCAATGGTTGTCTTCTACAATATCTCTCTGCATGTTGGATGTGTTCATACACGTGCACATATCATACATGATGCATGTACGTGTATTTTGCGGTCATCTGGATGTTGATGAATGACTTATTAGTTATGGCAGTTCATAGCTGCAAAGTGTCATGGTCTCATGATCTATTATTATGCTAAAATCATGTCTATTTTCTATGACAACAATACTCCATCTTGTTTCTTTCATAGTTGAAGAAGATTTCATCTTTAAGAAAAACATCATAATGAATAATGGAGTTCTCACTGCAATCTCAAGTTTCATTTTATGGACCGATAAAAGGGTCTAGTTGCTGTCAGGTTTGGGTGTTGTCTAATACACCTTATATATATATATATAATCATTTTGTGTTGTTCAATTAAATTGAAGTGATATTGACTAGATTTTTCTTATTGATGCCCTTAACCTTTTCTGTTTTTCTTATGTGGTGAAGCCACTAAAGATAGTGATTTGGACTGCAGTTTGAATTGATGAAGGATTATCTGAATCCAGCTTTAGGTGGAAATATTATTGATGCTAGTTGTGGTAGTGGGTTGTTCTCAAGACTTTTTGTCAAGAGTGGCTTGTTTTCTCGTGTTGTTGCTCTGGACTACTCAGAAAACATGCTACGGCAGTGCTATGAATTTATCAAGCAGGAGGAAAACTTTCCGAAAGAGTATGCATCAAACATTTGATTTAAACATCATGTCATTTATTGGATGATTTGAACTCACCTCAATATTTGGGTAAAACTTTAAATATTTGAAATATCTGTCGAGTTTCTTTGATTTTATATCTTGGAACTTTATTTCTGAGTTTGATTTCTCTAGGAACTTAATATTGGTCAGAGCTGATATCTCTAGACTTCCATTTCTTTCTGGTTCTATTGATGCTGTCCATGCCGGTGCAGCTATACACTGTTGGCCTTCACCACCAGTGGCTGTAAGCTTTTCTTTTGGCTTTGGTATTTTAAACTAGTTTTTCTGGTTGCTTCAGATCCTTCTTTACTGGTACATGAGCCTCCGCTTGGTAGCCATTACTTTGAAAGGCATGTAATTTAAGTTTCACACCCTAAGGAGAAACAGGTAGGAAAAACAGAAACTTACAGCTGAAAGCATCAGGCATTGATCACTGTTTTGAGGTTCCATCATTATTATTATTATATGTTCCCCCTTATTTATTGAAACTTGGGGGACCTAGTACCTATTCTATTCTGTGTCTTATCTTGGCCATATTGCACAACATATTCAACTCTGTTGTGCTCTATTGAAAACCTTGATAGACAAGTCACTTCTGAAATTTCTTATTTTCCCTTAATTGTTTGAGGAGTCGTGTTTTATGAGTTATGGTGATTATTTTCAAGAACTTGATGTGATGACACTTGGTTATGAATTTGACATCTATATATGATATTCTCTTCCTTCCCAAATGTTAACGATCATCTATACATGATATTCTCTTCCTTCCCAAATGTAACGATCATTCTTCCTGTACTGCATTACGGTCACTTTGTCAGATTTCCATGGAAGGCTTAGATTCTTTGACTCAACATCTCTTATGCTAGCTGATAGATCATTTGAATTAGTGAAATCTCCTCATACTGCACTTGTGCATCTTTTCAGCTCTGGAAAAAATGGGGGCTTCCTCCTAGTTTTCTGTGGACTATTTTCTGTTAACAAGCAGAAACAATACATAAAATTTAACCACCTAAAAACAGATGAAATTGATTAGTTTCCCGACTCACTTGGCATTATGATAGCATGTTAGGAGAAAAAAAGAAAGATGACTCACATAACTGGTAAAAGTTCTAGATTTGGTTTCAGTCTTCATATCATGGATGAACCTCTCATTATCTTGTTTATAGGTTGATTTTCCTCTAATTGGAATTCAATTTCAAGATTTTGATGATGCATGTCTGACAGCAACATCTTTTGTTGTAGACTACCTTCTTTATCTGTTGCCAACAAGCTTTCAAGATCCTAACCCCTCTGTTTGCCAACTTATCGTATCTTGATTTGTTGGTATGATTTTGTAGGTAGCTGAAATAAGCCGAGTTCTACGACCCGGAGGTGCTTTTGTTGCTACCACTTACATACTTGATGGGCCTTTTAGTTTTGTCTCATTTTTGGGACCTCTGAGGCAGGTATATGTTCTGTTGTTTGGAAGTTGAATGTCTATGTTAAAAAGCTTCCATTTGACATATTTTTTGGAAAATATGGTCTGGGAAAATATTTACAGTTTCAGTTGATGGGGTTAAACAGATCAGTCCATTTGATCATCTTCACTTGTATTTGAGGTCAACATTGTATTTGACTTTTGCTAATGGCTTCAGTTGGCATGCTTGCTTTTATGAGTGGAACTTTTAGAAGGAAATGGTGGTGATAAGGGAAAAACAGAGAGAGAGAGAGAGAGAGAGATGGAGACTTAGAACTAAGTTCAGTGGCAGTTCTGAAGGACTTGATTTCAATTTTTATTTTACTTGTCAGAAAATTTTATTTCAATACGTTCTTTCCCCAGGTCTTCAAGTTTATTCAATAAGCTCGGAGAGTATAAATCTCATGTTATTTTGACATATGACTAAGTTTAAAATGATTGTATATCATTGTAGAATATTGCACAAGCATCAGGCAGTCAAATCTTCCTACGTGAACGCGAACTAGAAGATATCTGCAGAGCTTGTGGGCTAGTTGGGTTCACAACTGTAAGGAATGGGCTATTTGTTATGTTTTCTGCTAGAAAACCCAGCTAATCAGTCAATTTTCTGGTGTTCTTTGTTCGATCCTTATGAATTGCATTGTTCTACAGAGCACAGTTACATTTGATAGCAGTTTGAGTTGTTTGTATTTCCTGTATAGTAGATGATGGGGAAGGTGCATTATGTGTGAGAAGTTATTCATAGGCCAAAAACATTTCATGCTACTTTGGCGTCTTATATGTACAGCAACACGCAACTCAGAATTCTTTCATGATTGTTCTTGTGAAAGACTTGAGTTGGTATTATTGATAACATCGAAAACTTCAGACTAAATCAACTTCTGCAGGGAAAAGATGGCTGTAGATGCAAGCATAATAACAACAGCAAATATTAGATTGATCAGCTGAAAACATTCAGTGAGAAAAAGCAAGTACTAGGCATTATCAAATCTTTAATGGTTAGAATAATTTGTGTAGGATATCACATGCATATTTCAACCCCAAGTCTCTAGTGGCAAAGATGAACTTTGATCTCTGTACTAATGTCATCCTAAAAGTTGAGAGGATGTTTAACGAATTTAAATACAATATTGTCAAAACAGGAGAAAAACTCAAGACCTATTCGGTAAGCCTGAATCCTTCAATAGATTCTAATTGATTACGTTCCTTACATGAATAGTTTGTGGCTGAAGTAGATCAAAACAAAGGACCTCAAAACGACCACTCTTATGTGCTTCGCTTCACAAAAATCCTCAAAAAATATTCCTCAACAATAACCCACTAAGAAATTTGGAGCTATCTCATAAAGCTCGAATGCTTTAATGGGATCGGCTGCTATATGGATAAATCCAGCTTCAGCTTCTTTTAACAATCACCAGCATGAAAGAACATCTATTGATTTCTCGTTGATATATCACCAGCATGAAAGAACATCTATTGATTTCTCATTGTTGTTATCATTATCAAATCCATACTGTGCTATTCACCTAAGTTAGCAAATGTCAGCTGCCGATGAAGCATGACCTCATCATCTTCGTCCAGATCAGGATCATTCTCCACTGCATACTCCATTTCAATTACACTTCTGTCCTTAACAGATGGTTCTTCAGCTTCAAATAACTGAAATTGAGAGTATTCTCTACTTCTAGGTGAATCATCTAACATCAATTGTTGCATTTCTGATTCTATCAGTGCTTCCATCTGAGCCCGCTCTCGGTCTCTTGGGTGTGTTTTATAGAGGAGCGAGTAGATGAAACAACACAGGGCCATTGGAATTCCTATTGCTGTATACAGAGCTTTGGCCAATGACGCAGCATTTCTTTTATCTGTAGCAATCTCTTCAATTTCAGTGGATCCTTTAGGAAGGGGTTTATAACCATAAACATGCTGGCAAGTGTTCCAACCAATGGGGGAGCGAATGATGACACTATGGACTCGAAAGCTTGGTCCAAAGCATAGACACTTGTCCAGGATCTCTCAAGAACTATTTCCGCAAAAATTGGACTGCATAGACCATAACAATTATCACTAAGAATCCATATCCCTGAAACTAATGTTCTTTGATATACTCTTGCATGCAAAATTTGATAGAGATTGGCTCTTCCCTATATTTAGCCTTGTTCCTACACTGTTATTCTCTAGTTTGCACAATGAACTTGCTTGTGTAGTCAGATGATTCAAGAATTTCTATGTGATGCCTTAAGCCTTTATTTATTTATTTATAATTTTAACAGAAATATTGCATTGGATTATTCATTTATAGATATGTTCAATAACTAAACAAAGATGATAACAATATGATTCTAAATTGTGGAAAAAAGAAAGAAATAGAGTTGGAGAGATTTTACTTGTTTGTAGCTGGAGCATTCCATGTAATGCACAATCCCATGACAACCAAGACGAATCCATGCATGAATGCTGTTGATGGATCATCAGGTAAAACCAGCAGAAGCAATACCACCAAAGGGATTGCTGAAGAAGAGCTTATCTGTGCCAAAACGATTCGTACGTAATTTCAGAGATGCGTGGAAAGTATATCCCCCATTTTCCCTCCAAACAAGCCCCCAAAGGAACTAGAAATTACAAACAAAGCTATAAGGAATGCAGTTTTCTCATGTGAGAAGCCAATAAGCTCTAACCGCATTGCTGAAAATGTCATAGCTGACCAAGGGAATGAATCAGTGATGCCATGAGCCGCAATTATGTGAAAAGATGGAATTCTTATGACGGACTTAGCTTCTCGAATCAGAACCTTTACTTCTGATCAAAAGGATTTAGTCGTGTCTTGATTCCTGTTCCTTTTTTTCATACTAGAATCTGAAAAGTGTGGATCATTGGCAAAAAGGTACACTAGTACACCAACTACAACACTAATGATTCCAACAAGATGGAATGATAGCCTCCATCCAGGGATTCCTATGAATGTTATAGAGATATCAGTATAGAACAGAGCCCCCCAACAACTGAACCCACGTTGGCTGTTAGTTGTAGCCATCCAAAGGCCGTACCACTTGAATCGGCAACAAGGGACTGGATTGCAGGTGCAACTATTGCAAGCCCAATACCATTCAAAGCTCTAGATACAGCCAGCTGTTTGAGAAAAGCTGAATCACTTGACAATCAATAAAAGCAACTGCTGTACTATTTTTGTTGAATTTGAAATTATTGCTTGCCAGGAACTACAGCATATTACATTAAATAAACTGGAAGGTACTTTTTGTTGATATTTTCTTCTATGCACCTTATGCACAGTTCAAAGCCATTCAGAGTACAAGGAAACCAGAGGAATTTGGATTATTTGAGTTAGTTATGCACTACATTTTAAGTAAGCGTGCTCCCCATTTTAACTTCTGTAATCTGTTGTGGATGAATCAACTCCATATACGGCAGCTTATTTCATCAAATTGAATGACATCTAAATGGAATCGTGTCATTATAACTTGTTCAAACACTTTGAAAAACTTTGTCATCCATAGAACCAAGGCCTAAGATTCCATTACGCAGATCTCCTGCTCCCGTTCTTAGCAGGCTTTTGTGAGTACTAAATATCATAATTTTTCAAATGGAATGCAAAAAATTTTGGGTCCAGGTGTTTGAGCACGCTCATAATACCAGGTTTCTATAATTCCCTCATCAGGTTTCAACAGAGAGAATCATATATATATATATATATATATATATATATATTCAGCAATTCAGTCACAGCATTAGTAGTGATTGAATTGTTGGGATTAACTATATACTTCTCTTATTTTCAAATTCCAAGCAATAAAAAATTTTGCTCAAACTGACACTAATCCTTAAAATTTCCATGTGAGAAATCTTCAGGTCCCCCAAAGTCTTTCTTTTGAACCCAATGCACAGCTAATATAATGCTAACAAGTTTTTGACATATGGATCTCAGTCACCAGTAAAACAATAAACCAAACTTAGGAGGAATATTCCAGCATTCTATTGTGAAATCAGCAAAATCATATCGCAACCTAAACTCAGCAATCCAATCAAGAATCCACGATATTGTTTACAGGTAAGAATAACTTAAATTTGCTGAGATCATATGTATAGAACACTAACAAAACTAATTCAAATTATTTCACTTGAGATTCTGTCCTTCATATCAGCCAAAGAAATGAACTAACACAGATCAAAATTGGCCAAATTAACCTCAAAAATTTCCATCAGCTCCCACACACAAATACCACACAATCAAGAAACAGAAGGCAAGCAAAAGGTTATCAAAAGGCAAGCAAAAGGTTATGTATTTCAAACCTGAAAGAAAGTGAAGGAGAAGGCAACAAGTAAAGTAGCAGCAGGCCAAAGAAGGGCACCAAGAGCAATAACATGGGTTCGGTAGTGTCTTACGGCAAGATAAGCAGCTACTGGGGTAGCTAGATGACTGCACAATCGACCTAAACAGAGTCAAGGAGCCGAAGGCCAGCACCCACTTCTTGATAGACTCCAGGAAGCAAAGATTAATCGGCTCTCTCCATGATCCCAGTAAGATTCACTAGAAGTAAAGTTAAATCTCTCTTTTAATTTCTAGGCGATTCTTGAATTTCTTGTTCTGGGTCTTTTCCTGTTTCCTCTTGTGGAAATGTTGTAGCAGCAATAGGCTTGGTATACTACATGCGGAAAGGTGGGAAAAGGGATGATTGTATATTAACGATTTGGATGAATGAAGATTTGAATTGCAGTTGACAAATGGAGTTAGTTTTGGAGATGGGAAATGGGATTAGTGAATTGTAGAGTTACTGTCCGTTGAAACGTGTAAAATGGAGGTGTGATGCTTGGCTTCACCGGTTCTCTTCTTTGGATTTTTCGCTTAACCAAGGGGAAAACATTTGTTATCCTTGCCGTACATAATGATTCATGTAATTATGAATTTGCCTTCTTCTTACTTATATTCAATTAGTTTTTTTTTTTATTTATATTCAATTACAACTTCTCTCTCTCTCTCTCTCTCTCTCTCTCTCTCTCTCTCTCTATATATATATATATATAACTCTCTTCGTCATCCAACTTTAAAATTTCTTAACTTATAAAATTATTAAACAATATTTTGAGATACCAAACCTCACACTTTTTCTTTTTGTATTCGATAAAAATATTGCTCATTTATTTCAAAAAAATTGTCAATTATTTTTTTATGATGTTATAAAATATATGTTCATTTTTATTAAATAAAAAATATTTATAAATAATTTTTCTAATTCATTTTTATTAATTATTAAATTAGAAAAATATATTTATTTTCTCATTAACTGTAATTGAGAATATAAATAGAAAAATATACTACAAATAGTAAGTCGATAAAATATTAAATATTTTTTCTTAAACAATATGAAAAATAGATGACGATAACCTTTTTCTTAAACAATGAAAAATGTACTGTAATTGTTTTAATAATATGATAATTCTCGTTGGAGACATTTCTTGTGATAAAAGATACAATAAGTTACTTCTATAAATCACAAACTTAATTATATATTAATAGCACTTAATTTATTTTAATAACATTATAAACCATATCAAAAATATGTCTTATGATATATAGAATGAAACTTAGGTAGTGTTTAGTATGATATAATGTAATGTAATGTAATCAAAAGAAATTCTAGTTTAATAGTTCAATTGAATTTGTATTTGATTATATTTCATTACAATTGATTACATCCTACCAAATAGGTAGTTAGTGTCTTAAAAATGTACATAAAAAATTTATTTAATTATCAATTAATTATAAATTTGTGTATTGTTTGAATTGCTATTTTATTTTATTATTTAAATTACTATTTTTTTAATGAAAAAGTTTGATAGAATCCATAAATTCTAATTTGTTGTAATGTATTGCATTCCTTTTTATTCTTTTCTTCTCTCATGTTTTGGCCTTTTATTTTTCCAATTTTGTTCAATTTTTTACTAATGATATTTTTAATAAATAATTCCATCAAATTGCCATATATATTAATTAGTTAGTTGTATGTTGACAATGCTATTTTTTTAATATTCATTTACTAAATTTATTTTGAAGCGTTGCCATTTTTATATTAGATAAATCACAAATTTGATGTCTGAATTTTTTATTTTTTTATTTTTCTATTTAAATAATTTTTTTTGTTCAATCAAGTGTCTGAAGTGGTAAAATCATTTTCAATATGGTGCTTTATCTAATTTGAATACGTAAAATCCATAATTTGGTTACATTTATTTGACATTATATTAGATGTTATACTTTATTTCAACTAATTATATATCTAAAATTTAAATATAAATTTTTTTCACTTTAAATATAATATTTATTATTTTTTTTATTTACTTTCTATATATATTTGAATAAATTTTATAGTGATAGAAATAAAATTTATTCAAATATATATAGAAAGTAAAAAAAAGGAACAAATTATATATTTAGAGCGAATAAATTTTGTACTTATATATGATTAGTTATAATAATGAATGAAATTTGATATCAAAAGATGAATTTTCATGTGACATTTATTGATCATTTAGATTGGAGAAAGATATTGTATTAAAAATTATTTTATCAATTTAGACATTTGATCAAACAAAAAAAATGTTTAAACACCAAAATGAAAAAAATTAAAAAGTACAAACACTAAATTTATAATTTACCCTTTTATATTTTAGAAATCTACGACAATTTTTTCTACTAAACTAACATTAATTTTAGAAATAAAGTATTAAGAAATTTTATATTACTGCTTTTTTAGTATATAGACTATTAAAGAATTAGTTCATATATTATTAATACAACAAATCTCTTTTAAGAGATTACTTTTGTGTCATCATAAATAATATTAAATGTCATATTAAATATCATAAATGACTTTGATTATATATTATTTTAATATAAATAAAATAGTTATGTATGTAAAATCTTGAGATAATATCTCTATAATCCTTTCCCCCAAAAAAAAAAAATCTTTACAATCAATTATAAGTCAAAATTATTATTGTTAATGCATAAAATACATTTAATTAAAATTTTAAAGAAAAATAAAATTCTCATAAAAATAATAATAATTTTCTTTACTTATAAGACTTAGTAGAAAAGCATATAAGATATAAAGTAGGTATTTATGAGAACTGCTTTTTCGATCCTTTTGTTGCTATTGAAATTTTTTCTTTTTTCGTCCATTTTTTAAAATATACTTTACTCAATTCTGAGGTTGACTTTCAATATAATTAAAACTAATCAATAAAATTAGGATGAGATTGATTCAATTAAATTAATACAATTATAAATTTATAAAAAAATTTAATTTTTTTTGAGTTATTAAGCGATATTAAAATAACATTTTTGGGAGACCAAGTATTACACTTCTCTCCTTTTGTATATGGTAAGGATACGACTAAAACTATTTTAATAATATTATAATTCTCTCTACATGCATTTCTCGTGCTTTAAAAAATGCTGTAATTTACTTACGGTAATCAGACTTAATTAATACTACAAAAATTTTTTTAATAGTATTATAAAACTTATTGTAGGCATGTGTATGGATTATATAATTTTTGCTAATTATAGATTTAATTGACTATTATCATTATATAAAATTTTCTTTTAATTATAGAAGAACATTTACAGTAAATTATAAGAACATTTACAGTAAATTATAAAATAATACCTATTAAAATGTTGTATGTGCTTTTAGAATTATTCAATTTATGAATTTAGGATTTCATTATAAACTTTCTTATTTTTGAATCCGAACCAGAACCCGTATGCAAACCCAAAACCTGAACCCAACCAGAATTTGCAACAGTAAACCCGTATGACATACTGGAAGTGAACGTGCCTCTCAGCAGTACAAGATTGTCAGCCTGTGATTATTTGGAGCTAACTGTTGTTGTGAGCGTCGACAAGCTGCGATTATTATGAATTCTTTTCAGACCATGTTTGGTATTCTATTGAAAAAGTCATATTAATGGCAGTTTGTCGACACTCACAACAGTTATCTCGAATATAATTATAGGCTGAAAAGAAGATTGGGGCTGGCGATAGGGTAAAGGCCCTGAAAGTGTACCACCTACCTGACTGACTGGGAAAGAAAGTTATCTCAAGCAGTAGGTTGCCAGTCTCCTTTACAAGGTGGAGTTTGTGGTGAACATTGGACGCCGCGGCCCTGTGAAATTCTTTGCCCATCTCAAGAAGACGAGTTTGAATACCTTAATTAGTACCATTCTATTCGGTTTGCTTCTTCCCAAGATCAGGCAAATACTTTTTATATCCCCTCACTCCCTATTTTTCTGTCTTCGAATTAATCGTACTCCCTGTGCAGTAGTGAAGTGTTAAATGCAGTCTACATTGCTCAATTGGTGTCCTTATTTTTCCACTTTATCTTGTTCTTGTATTACCGTGACAACTTTGGCCATCTGCTTCGTCGATATTTGCTGTTTGGGACAATAATGTTGCAACATGATCAGGGGTTAATATGCACCATTTTATTTTTATTTAAGTATCATACGCATCATTTTTTAAAATATAAATGTATATATATTAATATTGAACTGTATATATATTGATTTTAATTGCATGTATATTGATATTGAACTGCATGTATATTGAAATTCATAAAATAAATTAATAAAAAATGCGTTAGTTTCCAATTGATACTTTATCAATAATATAAAAAATTTTTAAAAATTTTGTTGATATACATTGTTCTGTATGTATATTGGTCCATTAATTTTAAAATGCATTATTTTTTAACTGCATGTATATTAATTTTGAATTGCATATATATTAGTATTAAATTGTATATATATTGACCCTTAACTGTATGTACCTTGAAAATCATAAAATCGATTAATGAAAAATCATTAATTTTGATTGATGCTCTAGCAATAATATAATAAATTCTAACAAAACTTTGTTGATGTATATTGTTTGTACATATATATTAGTACATTAGTTTTGAACTGCATGTATATGAGTTTTAAATTGCATGTGTATTGAATCTATAAAATAAATTAATAAAAAGTAAATTAGTTTTGAATTAGTACTCTAGTAATAATGTAACAAATTCTAAAAAATTTTGTTAATATACATTATTCATGCATATACGTTGGTCAATTAGTTTTGAACTCATAGTTTATTTCATTGATCCATTCATGGATTTCAATATATATGCAATTCAACACCAATATATATATATAGTTCAATACTAATGTATATGCAAATCAATATCAATATACAATTCAGTACAATACATACAGTTAATAACCAATGTATATAAGTTACACGTGTGAAATTTAATAAAATAGTGCACTTTGATCTTGGATACATGAAGTAATATGAACCCAAGTCTATAATATAATTTGCAGAGTCCATCACCATGCCGTGGTTGATGCTTTATAAGAACAGCCAACTCACCAAGTCAATGTATGAGCCCAACATCTTTCTTGCCTTCTCTTCACTTTTGACTTGAGAAGAGAATTGGATGCAAAATAAACTTTTTTTTTTGGCAATAAAACACTAAACTGTCAATAAAATTATCATTTTGGGTTGACGTTGTTGGTAAACCTGAATGAGTTCCATAGAAGAGTCACGAGTTCAAAGTCCATACCTTTCTCAAAAACCAAAAAAACACTTCCTCAGGAACTGAAAAAGCAAGGATGAAGGATTAAGTGAAAAAGAAACATAACATACGATATTACGTTCTTAAAACAATGTTAATGCAAAAGTGCAAGTTCCACAAATCACTTCTATGAAAACTTAATGATTAGCTTCTTTTGCAAATGGCACTTTCCTCTGTGATCAGACAGAACAACAATTCAATTATGATATGAAGGAAAGAAAAATGCCCGGGAATATGCATTCAACTTTAACATAAGCCCAGGCTGATACATTGAAAAGCAATACAAGTAGGACTTCAAGGTCAACAAAGAACCAACACATTTTGAAAGCAAAGGTTTATATCGGTTGACACCTGTAAATTAGTTTAATAAATAATTACTGTGGAGAACAGACAACAAATTTTATTGCTGTTGAGAATCATGGACATCAGTTCTAGATTATTCTGATGACATCATATTTGTTGAACAATAGGTTTTGCTTGATTCATTCCATCAGTTCTAGGTGGAAAACAGAGAGAAATGGCATACAATTATGATATTACTGTATAACAATAAAAATAATATTTCAAATTTCTCCTATATTGCAAAATAACTTCACAAAACAATTTATAAAACCCTCAAAGATTTTATATATATATATATATATATGTTTGAAATAAGGAAAAATAGAGTTAGTTACAACGGTTAGGATGAAAAATTTAATAATTTAATGATCGAGATCACATAATGGTAGAGTGTCATAATGACACTTTAGAAATGACTCAAGCTTTTAACCAAGTATAAATCTGTTCTAACTCAAATTTGGTTGATTTTTTCATCCTCAAGTGTCTAGCCAATTTTGCAATTTTGGGGATGAGTGATATGATTTTCTCACTGAAGTTAATGAAACCTAAATGATGATTCATAAGGATTTACTATCATGTTTAAATATTTTTCTTATTTCTTTCTATAATAGGAACCTGATCTTGATCGTTACTAATGCATTTTGGTCTTATCATTCTGATATCAGGAAGTTCCATGAGTGAAATCTTGCTATTGTTACTGTGCTTTGGCATGTCATTTTCATGTAAGGTAATTTTAATACTTGATGTTGTCAATAATTGGTGGAATAGGAAAAAGAATCTTGAGTTTGTAACTTCTATAGCTTTTAGGAATCCCAATTCCGAATTCAAAACTTTCCAACGAACAACCATTTTCATCCCTTAGCACACCACCGACTGAGGCAATACATAAGGGAGGCCGTGACGCTCCATCGGAGTTGAGCTTCACCCAGCCTAGAGCAGGTGGATTGCAAAAAATTTGTCTATTGTTCCTAATACTATCGCAAAGATCATTCTGTTCTGGAGTTTCCACACGTGCGAGAGTTCCTGCACCGTGCTCAAAATATCAGAAACTGGTTTGAATTCAAGATCTCAAGGGTCTTGAGGCATCACCCTTGCCACTAAGTTAGGGATCATTTGCATTATTATGAATGTTTTCACCAGTCAGTCTTAGATGATTCTTATTCCTTCCACAACTTAATCAAATATTGCATGCATTCACCGACTTTACAAACAATATATGATATGATACCTTGGATTTACTTGAAGCACCAATATCTTTTGAATTTAACAATCACAATATATATATATATATATATGAATCAAGAACTTTCTCCCTACCCATCATTAAGTGCCAAAATATCAACATTTATACAATAAAAAAAATTTTGAAAGCAGCAACATGGATTATAGATTCCTCCTACACGTGTAAACAAATTAATTAAAATGAATTGAAACTCAAAATGAATAGCTAATTTTAAGATTAAAAAGCTACCTCCGAAAAGTAGATAAAATATAAAAAATATATAATGTTTGAACTTAATTATTTAATTGGTTAACTCTAATCTAGCAATAAATGCAATAAATGACTCAAACTTGTTTAAACTCATGAATAAAAAGATAAGAGAGAAAGGGAATAGAGTAATAATAAAGAGTTTAAAAGGAGAAAAAGCGGAAAAGTACACGCAAAGAAAACAGGATAAGCCGTCTGAAACAACAATATTTACATGCCTTCCTTGATCATTGTTTGTTGAAGAATCAATTATGGGTTGGCCATTACTAGAAATGCGGCTCCCTAAGATGCCAATACGAAAACTAAATCAATTGCTTGATTTGAGAAGAAAGCTCCTTTTTTTTTTTAAAAAAAAAAGTAAATTGAAGAAAATCAACAAAGATGTTCTTAACTTGAACCATAGCAATATAACAAAGGAGTGATTCGGTGAAAATAAATTATGTCAATCAACAAACAAGAAAATTCATGTGATGCAAAAAGCATCACTCTCATACGTAAAATCAATAGCATAACTTACAAAGCAGCAGGTTCAAAAGGGAACTGACTTGACAAATTGATTTTAGACAGACAAGACATCTGCTTTTATGTGAGAACATTTGAGAGAGCATGGAATAATCCATCCTGAATACAAGGATCACCATTTACTATTGTTAGGATATAGCAACCTAACAGTAACTCCCAGCCTAACCCCTAATTGCGTGATGAACAACCTAACATGAAAAACCAAACACTCACCTTCAATACAAATTCAGAGTTCAGAAGATGAATGGCTTCAACTCACATCATCGTCAACAGTGACCATAGCACATAAGTCATACTTATAGATGAAGAAAATGATGATAAAGATGAGAGAGCTTCCAAAAGTTAAAAAAGCTAGAAAAATAGAGAAGGATATGTGGAAGCTAGTCATGACCATGAATATTTATGCCAAAAGGCATAATCCTCCTCTTTGTATTTCACAAGCACTTTTGCGGGTAATTTGCAGCAGCTATTTATCAAAATATAACCTGAATACTATGATGATCATATAACTGATTTTTTTCATTATAAAAATCATCAAATTATTTTAAGTATTTCATAATAATTTTTTAATAGATAAAAGTTTAATTGATCCCTTAAATTTTTTTAAAAAGGTATATTAGTCCAAATTAATATTTTTAGTTAATTTAATCTTATATTAAGATTATTTAAATAATGGTTTCAAAAAAAGATTATTTAAATAATAAAAAGCCAATTTTCTTATTTTATATCAATAAATTTATGCACAAAATATAAAATAAAATATTTTCTCAAATAGATATATATTGTTATAAATATATGTAATACATATTTGAACTTTTTTAAATAATTTTCTCATATAAGGATTTAGTCTCTTATATTTTCAAGATGAGATAAGTGTTTTCAGAATCAAATCAAACCGTCTAGTTGGATCAGTAAAATCGAGAACCATTAAGTGGTCTGGTTTGATTCAATCTAAAAACCTGACATTCAAAAGTCGGTCAAAACTGTCTAAAATCGGAAGCTGGTTCAAACATGTTAAATATAAAACTACGTCATTTTATAAATATTTAAAATATACTATTTAACTTAAAATATTTTTTTAATACTTTATTATATTAGTTTTCGTTATTTTATTTTATCATATTATTTTTTCTAAATTTTCAATATTTTAAGTATTATATATTTTAAAAAAAATTAAAAACACTTTATTAAATTGGACCAATTAAATCAATCAAATAGAGAACTAGCTAGTCGACTAGTTCGAATTTCGATCTGATTTTAATAATAGTTGAGATTTAATAATTTATTTCTGAAATTGTTGAATCACTCTAGAAATAATATTCTTGAATATTTAACTTTATATCTATTAATTTTTAAAGTAGTATTATTAGATATTGGAAAAAGTGCAAAATTCTACCATGTGATTTTTCTTTTTGGCAAATATAATCTCATAATTTGTTTATTAATAAAACTTTATCATGTGGTATAATGTTATTTGCAAAATGGTATCAGATTCATAATTTTGTTACATATATTTGACTTTATACTAGATTTTGTACAATACTTCAATTAATTATATATGAATACATAATTTCTTCACTTTAAACACATAATTTGTTCATTATTTTTATTTTTTATTATATTTAAAAAAATTTTATTTCTATCACTGTAAAATTTGTTCAAATATATACATACAATAAACAAAAAAAATTAACAAATTCTATATTTAGAGTGAAAAAATTATGTATCCAAATTTTAGACGTATAATTAGTTGAAATAATCTATAGAATCTGGTATCGAATCAGATAGATATAACAAAGTTACAAATTTAATACCACTTTGCAAATAATATTATACCACATGACAAAATTTTGCTAATAAATAAATTCACATGGTAGATTTTGTATTTTTCCCTTTGATATTTATTAATTTGTTTCTCTAATAGTGAAATTATATATTATTTTCGTGTTGCACTTATACATATTTGAAAAACACATCTTTCACGTTGACCTAGTGTACTTAAAAAATTAATTTCTCTAAATACTAATTTGAGTTAAAATTAAGAAAAAATTTTCATGACAATAATATTTTTAAAATTATATATATAAAAATATATAAAGATTATTTGTGACATATATTTCATTTTGACATATAAAATAAAAATTAATTGTACTTTAAATAAGGAAAAAGATGAATTCTCTCTTGTTTCAACAAAATTCTTTTAAAAAAAGTCTGAACTAAATATAAGTGTGAAATAAAAATTAAATTTGAGAAAATTGAATAAAGACAATTTTGAGATAACAATGAGAATTAAAAAATAATTAATTAGAGAAGAAATGAATTGTTATTAAGAACCAAAAAATGACATTATGTTTACTTTTTAATTATTTCTATACTTTTTAAATAAATTTGTATTTGTAAAATATGAAGTTTTTATTTTTTTGGGCTTAAATAGCCTTAAAATAATAGAACAAGGGGTTATTAATAAAAAAATTAATTTGGACTAGTGCACTTTTTAAAAAATTCAGAAAGATAAGTGAAATTTTATCTATTGAAAAATTAAATAAAAGGGTATAAAATATTTATATCAATTTAATGACTTTAATGATAAAAAAATTAATTATATAAAAATTACATAATTCGAGCTATAGTTGAATGATTATGAGTGCAAATTATCCCACTTTTGCAATATCTTAACCATCTTCAGCCAATGTAGCATACCTTTTTCTTGCATTTAAGCTTTCCTCACCCTGCAAGATAGATTATCTAAAGCAAGATTTCCCTTCATTATTTTCTCTAGTCCAAGAATCAAATTTTTTAGTAGGAAAAAAAAAAAAAGCAATCAGTCTAGAATCTCCAATAAAACAATTAATTACAAGAAAATATCATACCAGCACACTAAGCACAAATCATGCTCCAAATTACCATAAATGATAAATATCACATAAGGAAAGAAACTCAGTGGTGGATAAAGGAAAATTAAGGGGATAAAGTGAAGTCTTTTTGACATTCTCTTCTCCTCCAGGTCTCTTAATAACACCAACTATCTAAGGAGTAGTTTGGTTCAAGGTGGAGAATAAAAATGAGAATGATTATTTTTATATATTGTTATTGTGAAATGGTATTCAAATTTCATTTAAACATATTTGGTTAAATATGGAATAAAAATTAGAATCAACTTTATTTTTTATTTTTAATATATATAATTTTTAAAATTATAATATTTGAAAAATAATTATATTAATTTAAAAATTTGTAAATTATAAAAAAATAACAATGGTACATAACAAAAAAATCCAATTGCAAATAAAATTACAAATTCAAATAAAATAATAGAGAATCATCCTGATTGCAAATAAAATAAAAGAGAATCATCATAATTACAAATAAAATAATAGAGAATCATCCCAGATTACAAATAAAATACTAAAGAGTCATTAAACATAATATTATCTCTTGCAAATAAAATTACAAGTCTAAGTGAAATGTTAAAAACTCTTCAAATTTAATATGATATAAGTTTAAGTGAAATACTAGATAATATTATTTTAAACATATCATACTCTAGAGACTCCATGAAGATCATAAAGAATACTAGTAACATATTGTCTTCTGAGACTATGTGGAGTTTGATAAAATACTCTTAGCTTATTTGGTTCGACTGTAAAAATTTATGTAGCTTATAACACTTTAGTGTTTGACAAGTTATCAATTTGAAGCAACTCATTCAACACATTGTTGATTTTCTCAACTATATCATGTTCACGTTCTTTTGCATGTGACCATGCACTTATTGTTCCGAGGTGAATATTTATATTTTGCATGAAAGAGTTAAAGTTGGCTGACAAATTGACAAAGACAGTAGTCGTGCTTGACTCTCCAAATTCATTTGGCTCCTTGCTTAGTTTCTTGTATTTTCTTTTCAATCTTTTAGAAGAAAAGTGAGTTGTTGATTGAGTTACAAAAATTTCATCTTCTTCATTATTATCATGTGTTGGATTTGTTTCATTAGTCATCTCTCTTTCTATATTTTCTATAGTTTCTTCAAAGTTTCAATAGTTTTTCCACTTGCTCTGTCCTTGCCTACCAACTCTCCAATTTCATAAAACAAAGAAAAAGTGCACCCCAAAGTCCTTTTGCATCCTTATGGTTTTGTAAACATGACAAAAAAAAAAAAGACAAGTATTTGAGATAAATAGCCTTTTAAAATGAGATATGCATACTAATGTTCATTGCCAACAACCAAGTTACTCATGTCACCCATATATGAATTTTATAATGACATATTATGTTATAAATAGACAATAATTAACATAATCTAGTGCTCACAAGATGAAAATTACAGTCATATTACCTAACTCCATTCCTCATAAACATTCTTTTTAGAACTATATCAATTTTCTTACATCATCCCAAGCAAAATTAGATTTATTCAACATTTCAACTATGACATTGTGTTTCATTTTCATAGTTTTCTACCTCTAATAAATATGTGGTTTAGCTCTCAAATCACAGGAAGGAAGTTTTTCATTCATAAATTCTTCAACTCATATCAAGTAGCCATTTTTTCAAGTATTACCTTGTTTAAATTTAGGTTTTATAGTTACATGTTGTAGGCACTCTATTTAAATGCGATCCTCCTCAGCAGTCCGAACCCTTTTATTTTTACCTCTACCACAAACTAGTTGGCTATTTTCAATAGAGTCCATTCTAGTAATCTTTTAAAAGGGAATGGAGAAAAGAAAATTAGTAAGCCAAACAATTGCTCATTGAAAAAACACATGGTAAAGATAAAGAATCATTAAAAAAACTAGCAAATATTTCATTGATTACAAACACATGGCAAACATAACAATAAAAGTGACTTTATGACTACTCTTCCAAACACATTGATCATAAATATTTCATTAAAAACTTGTCACCAAATTACAAATTTAGCACATAATCCTATTCATATGCTAAACTTTTTAAATTTATAATGCACTATAATCTATTAGAGCGAACTCTCCAATTGTTGAATATTTGTTGGGCAAGTGAATTTTTGAAATTAGTCCAATGATTTGATGTTTGAATTATTGAGATGAACTTCATTTCATTTTCACCATCACTACCATCATTTCCTGCATATTCTTCTTTATAAGTTTCTTCAACATCTGTTGGCATATTTCTCTTAATTAAGTTATGTAACAAAACATGTCATAATAATACTCCCTTGGGTCCTAATTGGATAATAGAAGGAACTTCTAAGAATAGACAATCGTATCTTAAGCAAATCGAAACATCTTTTCATCATATTTCTAGCTTTGGAATGTTTCATGTTGAAATACTCTTCCACAGTTTGTGGTCACCTATCACCTCTCCATTCGTCAAAGAGATAGTGTTGCTCTCAATACGGGGTAAGAATCCCTTACCATCAGTGTATTTAACATCCACCAAATAGTAACAACCTTCACATATAAAACATATAATATATTCAACACCTTGCCCTAGAAGACAACTCTTTTTAACCAAAAAAAAATATTATTAATTAGTATTACCTTGATGGATTTTTAAACCGTTAGTCCTAGAAATTGCATCTCGAAGGACACGACCATCATGTGCCAAACTCTCCTAATCAGATAGCTCATATATAAATTGCATATTAGGCGAACAAACACCTAGGACATCATCGCAATATTACCTTCCTTTTTTGAAATTTAGGTCTCTCCTCAACAGGCATTGCCACATTAATATAAGTACCATCTAGTGCTCCTAAATAACTCCACATGGAAAGGAAATACATATACTGATTTAGTCCATAAGTTTTTTTGAATTAAGTCAAATGCATATTTTATGTACCTTAAAATATTTTCATCTATTATCTATGCAATCATCAGTAATTGGTGCAGACTTTTTCAATAACTTAGCCTTTAGACTATGGTTGAACTGTCAGCTCATACTTTCTCCACTTCTAATGAAATAAGTAGACATTGTCCTATCTTTCATATTCCTCATTCTCATGATATTCTTTTCCCACATCTATTACACCACCCATTCCCACTACGACATCATCCACCACACTTGTTGCACATTTAAATTCACCTTATGTTTCACCTTCCTCATCATCTCCACCCACTTTAGCACTACCCTTACCTAATCTTCCTTCATCTCCTGTTGTTTGTACTCTTGATCCTGCTTCTCTTAGAAGGAGCACTCAAATTTCCAAACTTCTTACTTATCTATATGATTATCATCACTCTTTTCATTCTTCCAATTCTAATGTTACTTATCCTCTTTCTCATGTTCTTTCTTACTCTCATCTTTCTCTTGCATTTAAATCCTTCACTTATGCCCTTTATTCCACCACTGATCCCACCATATTTAGACAAGCAATTGAGCATCAACATTGGATTGTAGCTATCAATGCTGAATTGGATGGTTTTACAGCCAATGGCACTTGATTAGTTATGTCATTGCCACCTAGTAAAAAAACCTATTGATTGCAAGTAAGTGTTGAAAACTAAATATAACTCTAATGGCACTATAGATAAGTACAAAGCGAGACTAGTGGCAAAGGTTATACATATCAATATGGGTTTGATTATAAGCAAACCTTTAGTCCCATAATCAAGCACAGTACTATAAGAGTTTTCCTATCTATTATTACGTCTCAGGGATGGCATTTGTCTCTTTTGGATATCATTAACGCCTTCTTGAATGGTGATTTAATAGAAGAGGTGTACCTGGAGTTATCTCAGGGTTATTAGTTTCAGGGGAAGACTTCTAATGAAATTGATCATCCATATTCTAAAAGTGAAAATGGCATATTGGTTTGTAAACTTCATAAATCACTTTATGGTTTGAGGCAGGCATTAAGGCAATAGAACTTGAAATTCTCAAAGTGTTTGATCAACAATGGATTCACACAATCCAAGGCTAATTACTCACTATTTACAAAGGAAGATGAGCTTGGATTTGTTGCATTGTTGGTGTATGTAGATGATATTGAAACTGCTCGCAACAATCAATTACAAATATAGAAAGTTAAGGAGTTGTTGAAACACACTTTAAAATAAGAGATTTAGGGCAATTAAAATATTTCTTAGGTTTGGAAGTGGCATGTTTAGTAAAAGAAATTATTTTGAGTCAAAGAAAATACAATCTAGAACTACAAGAAGAATGTAAAGTATTAGCAGCCAAGCCTTCAACAATTCCCATAAATGTTAATCAATAGTTAGTTCACTCAAAGGAGAACTTGATTGTAGAGCCATACAAGTATAGAAAATTGGTTGGCAAATTGATGTACTTAACTTTGTTTGGGTCTAACATTGTGTATGCAGTTTACATATTATCCAAATTTATGGATAAGCCAATTAAGAAACATTTTGATGTAGCATTGAAGGTGTTGAGATACTTGAAGAATCCAACAGATCAAGGATTATTCTTTTCAACAACCAATGATCTACAATTGAAAGCTTGTACAACTAGTGATTAGGGCTCATGTAGGGAAAGTGAAAGGTCATTATCAAGGTATTATGTGTTTTTTAGAAGTTCATATGTGAGTTGAAAGTCCAAGTAATGGCTAGGAGTTCAGCAAAGACAAAATATATGTTTATGGCTATTGTTGTTTGTGAGTTGGTTTGACTGAGGTTCTTACTCAAATACTTTAAAATGCCTTACAAACAACTGACATTATTATATTGTGATAACATTTCAACAATCCTTATTTCAAAGAATCCAATCTTTCAAAGCATATTGAAATGTATTGTCATTTTATTAGAGAGAAGATATAAGCAGGTGAAATTGAGACATTCCATGTAAGAACAATAAAGCACTTGGCAGATTTGTTTACCAAGTCCTTAGATCCTAGGCAATTTAGCTATTTGTCAGACAAGATAAGCATATGCAACATATATGCACATCTTAAGGGGCAATGTAAAGGTAAGGATGCAGTTGAATATGATGGTTCGAGAAGTAGTAGAGCAGTAGTTGTTGACAGTTAGAGATGTTACTAGAGATTAACTACTAATTAGTTATTTAAGTAATGATTAGTTAGAGTAGTTAGTTGAGTTGGATTGTTAGAAGTATAAATGAGCAATTCTCTTGTAAATGTATGTAAAAAGTTCATTAATAAAAATTACATTCATTTTCTCCATCGTTCTTATCTTCTTTCAGATTCAGAGATGATAAACATTATTAAGTTATTTATTGTTTTTGATACATATTATAAATTAAATTTCTTTATCTATGATTTTTTGAAATAGCTCGAAGCTTGGTAATTTATATTTATTTAAATTAGTTTTTTATTTATGTAAAAAGTTTATTATTATTTTAAAATTTTGGATAATATTTAATTGATTTATTATTATAAAATTAAGTTGAAAAGAAAATTTCATAATTTGATCTCAATAATAAACTCCAAAAAAAAATGAAAAACTTAACTTGTGTGAAATAAATTGAGTACCTGTGGATCTTAATATATTGTCTGATGTTTGTTATTATTATTGAAAAATAAAACAATTAGCTTTAAACAACATTTTTGGTGCATGATGAAAGAGAATGCTACGAAATTGAAAGTTATTCAATTATTATATGAACAACTAAAAATTGAATTGTCAAATCAAATAAATTAAATAGGGATAATTTATTTAAGTGAAATCAAAATATCTTAGTATTTAATTTATATTGATTTTCTTTCTATTCTTTGATTTGTTAAATTAAATTAATCAGTTTTGTTTTCTTTAACTGTTTTAGCTTAGTTATCATCTTTTTAAATACATTAAATAACAACAGGTTAACATATTTTTGGTAATTAGTATTCAATATCTATTGGAACGATATCTTATTTATTATTCTATTATTTGATCTATTTTGTGTATTTGATCTTAGACAGTGGTATGAATATTTTTACGTGTTTTGACCAACAAATTCAGACAGTGCATATTGATCCTCCTTGGAACTATGAACTAATCCCATATTGATCAAAATTCATACAGCACTAATTCTAAAAATCTCAACCCATGCCTTATATCTAGAATTGCTTGACAGAATTGAGATTCAGAAGGATTTCTAAAATCCATATGAACGTTTAGACACCGAATAAAGCACCTCAAATGAACACTGAATTACCACCCTTTTATGGAATCAGTCTATTAAAATCAGACACCGAATCAAGCACCTACAAGGGGCACTGAATTACTGCCTTCTTTTGAATTAGAAAGGATTTTCCTTTTTCTTTGCCCATGCCTTATCCTTTTAGTTAATTACAAAGGCATGCCAGATACTCAAAAGAATGTTTTTATGTACTTTAGTTGATAAATTGAGAAAGTGGATACTGATCTTCATAGCTAATATGAACTATATCTTATCAATCGAAACTAATTTTAAAAAACTAATCCTATGCTCCAACATCTAGATTGGTTGATAAAAATGAGATAGAGAGGGCGGTTAGACATCCATATGAATACTTTGTGGTTTATCAATCATAATTAAAAAAAAAAAAAAAGTATATAACACTTCTTGAAAGCAGTGAACAACCCTTCTTTTAGCCAGAATAGATTTGCTTTTTCTCTATCCATGCCTCGCTTATACAATTGACTATCAGAATTGAGATACAAAGGCGTGTCATATATCTGTATGAATATTTTTATGTGATTTGCTAAAAAAGTTGAGATTGTTTATATTGACCATCCCGAGAGCTGTAAACTATCCCTTTATAAATTGAAATTGATAACCCACCGATTTTAAAAATCTCAACATGCTCCACATCAGGGATCGACTAACAAAATTAAAATATAAGGGAATGTCAAGCATCCATATGAATATTTTTCTATGGCTGGCAGAATTGAGATATAATGGCATGCTAGACTTTTATATATATATATATATATATATATATATATATATATATATATATATATATATATATATAATAACTGTGTGTTAGAGATATTGTATTTAAAAAATTAAAAAAATAAAAAAAAAAAAAAAAAGAAAAAAAAACA
>CATIWR010020916.1:0-19874 GCA_949677035.1 Omphalea diandra | reverse complement strand
TTTTCCTTCAAAAAAAAAATATTATTCATTTGCTATTGTTATTGAAAGTGACTTTATCTATAACTGCTAGATTATTCTTCAACCATTTATTAATAGAATTTGAATTATATAAATGTGTGTGTTGATTTTAATTTCAATTTTAATTTTAAATGAGTGTTCGTTATTTATTAAATAATTGTACTAATAATATAATATTTTTATTCATAATTGCAATAAAACAAATTGATGTAATGAAAAATGCGCCGTTTTTTTAAAGAACTCCCAATTCCTTGGTGATAAAAAAATTTTGAATTATAAAATGCTTCATATTTTCTTTCTTTTCCCCCCTTATTTAGCTTTTCTTTTTTTAGAGATATAAATTAGAAATGAATGTTGGAAATATAACAACTGAAACTTCATTTTTAATATTTGTCATTTAATTGTAGACCTCATCAGTGTTCTCGCTAGTAGCTCCAAAGTCAACAATTCTATTCCATCCTTTAGCACTCGTATTACGGATTGAGAAAAAATTTTTAGATAAATACAAGTGATAAACTTAATCAAACATCTGAAATATCTTTTCGATTTATCCATAGTCTTGACAGTGATGATAAAATCCATTCTATTGCATCCTTGTTATCACATTTCAACTAAACTCCAATCCTATTGAAAACACCAATAACCAAACAAATAAAAACAAACATGTTGATATCGAAACTTCATATTCTTGTTAAAAAACTCAAAGAGCTTAATATTGTGTAAGAACATGAGGCATACCATTTTCTAACCTTTCCAACTTATTATTTTAAAAAAAAAAAAACTTCTGGCTCTTTTCACACAATGCATATTGAAAAAGTTTGTGTCTAATATGTTCATAACGATTGATCTATATTTGTATTTAGAATTAAATGTCATACCTAGTGATAAAGCATTTCAATGTCCAAGGATATAGTACAAATTTTTTGCAATACAATGCAAACTTTGATTTCCACTTAATTGCTACTCATACAAGCCAACTAATTCAACATTCCAACTCACAAATTAAAGAGCTAGTTAAATAATATAACTCAAAGTCTACAAATATAATTCCAAGTGAAACTAAAATTTATTAATTGAACAGGCACAACACTAATATACTTTTTTGCTTTCACGATTTTAAATTATATTTTTATATTTCTCAATCCTATATAATAATAGATACTTATAAATCCTAGAGTACATGCATAAAACATCAAGGCCACTAAATACCAATCAAAACTGTTACTTAAAAAATTAAATAAGAATAAAGAGATAGAAAAAGGGATTAATTATAGAAATTCTTAATTGATACTAGATTAAAATCAAATTGAACAATCACGAATCTTTAAGAAATATTGTATATTATCTTTATTTTACACGATAAAATTTAAAAGCTATTGTAAAAAAAAAATTAACAAACTCTAGATCCATAAAAGATGTACCTCGATTTTTGTTGTTAAGATAGCATTGGTGTATCTAATTTTAAGTGTTACGAATATAATAGAATGTATAAAGAAAGGGTTTATTTTAAAACTAAAATTATTGATTTGTTAAATATGTATAGATCAAATTAATAAAAGTATTTAAGTATATATCAATTGAATGTGTTAAGTGTCTATTTGGTTTGACATTTATTTATTAGCATTCAGCTATTGAGCATTCAAATGCTGAAAAAGAGTTTGAGGTAGATATCATCATTCAACATGTCGACTAGTACTAAGCATTAAAAATATAATTAAATGCTAAAAACTAATTTTTTTTAGCATTTGAAATATAAATGCTGACATTTTAATTTCTTTATAGTATTAACCCTATATTTATTATTAATTACTCTTATACCAATTTGTATTTCATATAAAGTTAATTAAAATATAAAAATAATTATTTCTTTGATCATTTTATAATTTAATCACACTTTTAATTTATAAATTACTAAATATTTTATATTTATTGACCACTTATAGTTGATCACTAACTGTTGATCAATAATTGTTCATCGCTAATTGTCATTGTTAAACCAAACAGACTCTAAGTAATAATTTTAAGTAAAAAGTTTTGACTTATTTTAAGACAATTTAAAAAAATTGAATTTTTAAGTAATTGATAAATAAAATTATCAAACAAGTTTTAAAAAATATAAGTACTTAAAATTTTAATTTTAAGTGTTTAATTGAAATATCAAACCATAAATAGGATAGATTAAGTGAAACTAATTATCCTAATGGTTTATCATTTTTTATATATTTTTTTGATCAAATTTATATTTACTATTTAATTAATTAGTTTTTTAATTCAATCACAAATATTACTTTTTATTCCTTTAAAAAATAATAGGATTAATATATTTTTATAGTTAATAAACATTATCAATTAAAATAATCATCTACTTATTACTTTATTATTTGAGTGAGTCGTACACTTGCGAATTTTATTTATCAATATAGATTGAAATTGTTGAACTAGTATGATGTAAATTTCGATTAAAAAAAAAAAAGATAGTTCACTACTAATGAGAGGTCATGTATATTGTCTAATTTTGACAATCCAAGCATATAAAAATATTTATATAGGTGTTTGATATCTTTTTATATATTTATCATCTTTTTGTACAATTCTACTAGTTGATCTTGAATGTGTGGTGGAAACTGAAATTTTTAGAACTAATACGACATGAATTTGATTTAAAAAAAAGTGATTAATAAATATGCTACTCCATAAGCATTCCGACAATCTAAGTACTTGAAAATGCTCATATAGGTAGGGATGGGTATGGATTGAATATTTGATTATATTGTTATTTTCTTGATTTGATCCAAATATTACAAATTATTATTAAAAAAATTCTAACGTGATCCAAAAATATTGAATATCAACATCATGGGATAATCAATTTTAATAAATCAATTATCACAATTTTTTCAGATTATACTTTGACATATAAATTAACTTTCATATAATATATATCACTATCTAATCAAACAAAAAATAAAGTAATGAAATTGAAGTGATAGAGTCATTTATATTCTATATAGTCAACTTTATCCATTCAAATTATAAATCCACGAAAAAGTAGAAACTTCATATTCTTGCAAAAAAAAAAAAAAAGATATCATCAAAGAGCTCAATATTGTATACGGACAGGAGACATATCATCTTCCAACCTAATCAATTGATTCTTTTGAATAAAAAAACTTGAGGCTCTTTTCACATAAATAATACATATTAAACAGTTTGTATCTAATATTTTCATATTGATTGACCTATATTTGCATTTAGAATTAAATATCGTACTTAGTAATAATGCATTTCAATGTCTAGGAAGCTTGTATAAATTTTCTTAGCCACCCATGCAAAGTTTGCTTTCCAGCTCATCGTTACACACACAAAACAACTAATTCAACACTCTAAATGTTATAACTCAAAGTCTATCAATATAATACCAAGTCAAATTAGAATTCATTAATTCAATGGTTACAACACCAATTAATTCAATGGTTACAACACCAATATATCATGTTGCTTTTATTATTTTAAATTATATTTTTATATTTCTTTATCCTAAATAACAATAGATACTTACAACTCCTAGACTATATGAATAAAACATCAAGGCCACTAAATCCAAATCAAAGCCATTACTCAAAAATTTAAATAAGGATAAGAAGATAGGACAAAAGATGAATTATAACAGTTCTTAATTGCTAGTAAATTAAAATCAAATTGGTCAACCACAATTCCTTTAAGAAATATTATATATTATCTTTTATTTTATACGATATAATCTAAAAGTTATTGTAAAATAAATAACAAATTCTAGATCCATAGAAGATGTATCTTGAGTTTCTTGTTAAGGTCGTATTCGTGTATCTAGTTTTAAGAATTATGAATAAAATAAAATCTAAAAAAAAGAGTGTATTTTAAAACTTGATTTATTAAAGATATATAGATCAAATTAATAAAAGTATTTAAGTATATGTTGATTGAGCATGTTAAATACTTATTTGATTTGGCATTGATTTACTAACAATCAGTCATTGACTATTAAAATGCCGAAAAAGAATTTGAGATAAATATCATCATTCAACATCTTAGTTTAAAAACTAATTTTAAGCATTTAGAAAATATAGTTGAATGCTGAAAGTTAATTTTTTTAGCTTTTGAAATATAAAAGTTGATATTTAAATTTTTTTTGCTAGTATTAACTTTATATTTATCATCATTTACTCTTATACCAGTTTGTATTTCATATAAAATTAACTGAAATATAGAAATAATTATTTCTTTTATCATTTTATAATCTATCCGCACTTTTAATTGCTACATTATTAAATATTTTATATTTATTGATCACTCATAGTTAATCATTAATCACTGATCAGTTATCGCTCATTGCTAAACTAAACACATTCCGAGTGATAATTTTAAGTTAAAAAATTTGACTTAAGGGTTTTTTGCTAACTATATTAAACACTTAAACTTAAAATACTTAATACTTATTTTTTAATATTGTTTAATAATATATATATTTTTAAGTTCTTAACATTTTAAATGTGTTTAATAATATTTTTTATTAAACACTTAATTTCAAAAAAATCATTTAATATGATAATTAGAAATTTTCACTTAATGAATTAAGTAAAAGCAAAAATTTACTATTTTGATATATTCATTCATTATTACAATTCTAATCTATTGATAAGGATATAATTAATAAGTTTTAAATATTAAAATCAAATTATATGATTATTTAATATAAATATATAGTATATTATCTTAAATTTATCTCTTAGATTTGAATTTTTTTAGAACTTGATATTTATTCAATGTTTATTCAACTCTTAAAATTTTAATATTAAAATTATTTAACTTTTAAATTTTCAATACTAAAATTTTTTGTCACTTAATTTTCAGTTTTTTCAAACTACACTATATTTTTAAAGAGTTTAAGAAAATTAGATTTTTTAAGTAATAGGTAAATGAAATTATCAAACAAGTTTTAAAAAATAAGTGTTTAAAATTTTTAATTTTAAGTGTTGATTTGGAATATCAACTTAAATATGATATATTAAATGAAATTAATTGCCCTAGTGTTTTATCATTTTTGATGTATTGTATTTTATTAAATTTATATTTACTATTTGATTAATTATTTTTAATTCAGTTATAAATATTACATTTTTCAATTAATTTAAATAATAAAATAGTTAATATATTTTTTATAATCATATTTTTTTTTATAATTAATAAACAACCTCACTAAAAGTAATACTCTACTCACTACTTTATTATTTGAGTGAGTCGTACACTTGCAAATTTTATCTAATACTCTACTCATTACTTTATTACTTGAGTGAGTGATACACTTGCGAATTTTATCTATTAGTATGCATTGAAACTATTGAACTAGTGCAATATAAATTTAAATAACAAAAAAATGGATAGTTCACTACTTTAGGGAGGTGTCATATATATTGTCTAATTTTGATAATCCAATCCAAGTATATAAAAATATTTATATAGGTGTTTGATATCTTCTTATATCTTTAGCATCTTTCTATATCTCTATTCTACTAGTCAATCTTAAATGTGTGGTGTGAATTGAGATTTTCAAAACTAACAGGACATGAATTTTCAATAAAAAAGTGATTGATATACTACTCCATAGAGATGTTGCATGCATTATTTGGTTTTGACAATCTAAGTATCTAAAATGTTCATATGGATACGAATGGGCATGGATTGGATATTTGATTATATTATTGTTTCTTGACTTAATCAAAATATTATGGATTAATATTTAAAAATCTAACTCAATCCAAAAATATCAAATATCATCATAATCGATTTCAACGAATCAATTACTCTACTTTTTTATATTATACTTTGACATATAAATTAATTTTCCTATGATATATATCACTATCTAATCAAATAAAAAAATAAAGTAATAAAATTCTCTTAACACCAACAACTAATATTGTGATAGAGTTATATACAGTCAGCTTTAACCATGTAAAATTATAAATCCATGGGAAAATAAAAAACTTCATGTTCTTGTTAAAAAAATAAGTTGTCCTCGAAGAGCTCAAATTGTGTTAGGATATGAGGCATACCATTGTCCAACCTCTCAACCTATTCTTTTGAAAAAAACAAACTTCAGACTTTTTTCACACAAATAATACATATTGAAACCAATATTTTTATATTGATTGACCTATATATTTAGAATTAAATATCATACCTTGAAATAATGCATTTCAATGTCTAAGGAGATTGTACAAATTTTTTTAGCTGCCCAAGCTAACTTTGCTTTCCACCTCGTTCCTACACACACAAACCAACTAATTCAACACTCCAATTCATACACTAAAAGGCTAGTAAGTCTATTACCAAGACAAATTAGAATTCATTAATTCAATTGGTACAACACCAGTATATCTTTTTGCTTTTATAATTTTAAATTATATTTTATATTTTTTAATCCTATCATAGATACTTATAGCTCTTAGACTAGATGCATAAACATCAGACCATAAATCCCAATCAAAGCCATTACTTAAAAACTTAAAAAAGGATACATAGAAAAAGCGACGAATTGTAAAGTTCTTAATTGCTAGTAAATTAAAATCAAATTGGCTAACAACAAATCCTTAAAGAAATGGTGTATATTATCTTTGTTTCTCACGGTATAATCTAAAAGCTATTGTAAAAAAAAATAAAAAATAAAAAATAAAAATAAAAAACTCCAGATCCATAGAAGATGTATCTTGATTTTTTTGTTAATATCATATGAGTGTTTATAGTTTTGAGAGTTATGAACATAATAAAATATATAAAGAAAGAGTTTATTTTAAAACTAAAATTTATTAAATTATTAAGGATATATAGATCAAATTGATAAAAGTATTTAAGTATATGCTAACTAAACATGTTAAGTGCTTGTTTAGTTTGACATTTATTCATTAGGGTTCCACAATTGAGCATTCAAACATTGAAAGAGAGTGTGAGGTAAACATCATCATTTAACATCTCTATTTAAAAACTAGGGTTAAGTATTTAAAAAATATACTTGAATGCTGAAATTTAGTTTTCTAGCGTTTGAAATATAAAAGTTGACATTTAAATTTTTCTTTTACTACAATTAACCTTATATTTGTTATTACTTACTATTACACTAATTTATATTTCATATAAACTTAATTATAATATAAAAATGATTATTTTTTTCTCATTTGATAATCTAATCATACTTTCAGCAGCTAAATTACTAAATACTTTATATTAGATCATTCATAATTGATTGCTAATCACTTATCAGTAATTGCTCATTGCTAATTTTTATCGCTAAACCAAACATGTTCTAAGTGATAATTTTAAGTTAAAAGTTTTAACTTATTTTAAGAGAGTAAGAAAATTGAATTCTTTAAGTGATAGGTAAATAAAATTATTAAAAAAGTTTAAAAAATAAGAGCTTAAAATTTTAATCTTAAGTATTGAATTAGAATATCAAACCTTAAATATGATAGATAAAGTGAAAATAATTATCCTAGTGGTTTTATCATTTTTTATCTATTTTATTTTATTAAATTTATCTTTACTATTTAATTAATTAGTTTTTTAATATGGTTATAAATATTACTTTTTGGATTAATTTAAATAGTAATAGGGTTAATATATTTTTAATAGTTAACAAACAATCTCGATGAAAATAAATACTCTACCCATTACTTTATTATTTGAGTGAGTTGTACACTTGCGAATTTTATCTACCAGTTTAGATTGAAACTACTGAACTAGTGCAATGTAAATTTCAATTAAAAAAAAATGGATAAATCACTACTTTAAGGATGTGTCATATATATTGTCTAATTTTGACAATCCAAGCATATAAAAGTATTTATATAGGTGTTTGATATCTTCTTATATCTTTAGCCACTTCTATATCTCAATTTTACCAATTGATCTTGAATGTGTTGTGTGAATTGAGATTTTCAAAACTAATACAACATGAATTTCGATAAAAAAAAAAAAAGTGATTACTATACTACTTCATAGAGATGTTGTATGCATTATTTGGTTATGACAATCTAAGTATCTAAAAATGCTCATATAGGTAGGGATGAGTACAAATTGGATATTTGATTATATTGTTATTTTCTTGATTTTAGCAAAATATTATGAATTAATATTTAAAAAATCTAACTTAATCCAAAAATATTGAATATCCACATAATCGGATAAACTGATTTAATGAATCAATTATCCTAATTTTTTAGATTATACTTTGACATATAAATTAACTTTCATATAATATATATCACTATCTAATCAAATAAAAAACAAAGCAATGAAATTATCATAAAACCAACAACTAATATTGTAATAGAGTCATTCATATTCCATATAGTCAACTTTATCTATACAAAATTATAAATCCACAGAAAAAAAAACTTCATATTATTGTTAAAAATAAATCAAGTTATCCTTGAAGAGCTCAATATTGTGTTAGAATATGAGGCACACTATTTTCCAACCTATCCAACTTATTCTTTTGAAAAAAAAAAATCAAGCTCTTTAACACAAATAATGCATATTGAAAAAGTTTGTGTCTAATATTTTCATATTGATTGACCTATATTTATACTTAAAATTAAATATTATATCTAATAGTAATTCATTCCAATGTCTAAGGAGATTGTACAAATTTTTTAGCCATCCATACAAACTTTGTTTTCCACCTCATTGCTACACACACAAACTAAGTGACTCATAAACTAAAGGGCTAGTTAAATATTGTGACTCAAAGTCTATCAGGACAATTCCAAGTCAAATTAGAATCAAAGCCATTACTTAAAAAATTAAATAAGGGTAAGGAGATGGAAAAAGGGACGAATTATAAAAGTTCTCAATTGCTATTAAATTAAAATCATATTGACCAACCATAAATCCTTTAAAATATTGTATATCATCTTTATTTTACGTGGTATAATCTAAAAGTTATTGTAAAAAAAATTAACAAACTCTAAATCTATAGAAGATATACCTTAATTTTTTTTGTTAAGATCATTTGGGTGTATCTAATTTTAAAAGTTATGAATATAATAAAACCTATAAAGAAAGAGTTTATTTTAAAATTAAAATTTATTAAGGATATATAGATCAAATTGATAAAAGAATATAAGTATATGTTGATTGAACATGTTAAGTGCTTGTTTCATTTGACGTTTATTCATTAGTGTTTAGTGATTGAGCATTCAAATGTAGAAAAAGAGTTTGAAGTAAATATCATTATTCAATATCTTAATTTAAAAACTAGTGTTAAGCATTTAGAAAATATAGTTGAATGTTAAAAGTTAGTTTTTTTTTTTAGCATTTGAAATATAAAAGCTAACATTTTTTTTTAGCTAGTATTAACCTTATATTTATTTTAATATGGACAATATCCCATCATATTTTTCATAATTCCCTCTATATTCGTCATTATTTCAAGGGACTTTTCAATGCCATATATTTACATGAGGTTCAAAATAGTGCACAAAATGTTGAACCTTTTTTAATCAAATATGCATTATATATTGAATCTTCAACCTTAACTTTATTTTTCATATTATTTTTGCTACTTGTGAAGGTACTAAATAAAGAAATATTTGGTAACTTTAGCTTATAAATGTTATTGAATATAACGTCTATAGGTATATTTAAATATAATATGATTCATTACCTATTTAATGGATACATCCATCGTTATTGTGCTAGACTCGCTAGTCTCGCTTCATATAGAAGATGAATTGGGAAATGTTTCTTATAGTGAAAGAAACTTGAGAGAAATATGCATTCAAGAATACACAAAATGATCGTAATCACTTATATATCTTCCTCACATATATTAGTTATACTTAAATCCTTGAAGAAAAGGTTCAACTTTACAAGTGTTTGCCAAATATTTCCTGAGAGTAGTTCCCAAAATGCTATTGGTATCAAATGTTGTATGAACACATGACAATAATAGCTTTTCATTCCAAATAACTTAAGTTTTTGCATGTCCACACATCTATCCATATTTGAAACATATCCATTTAGAAATCGTCATCTTTTAAACCATTCACATAATACTTCTTTTGTCAATTTTTTAAGAGTGTAACAAGCTTTTAGGATTTTTTTTTGTTCTAATATTATGATCTAATTTTGGCATTTGATAAAAATCTTTCAAGTCTTTCTTCGATTTGGTATTATCTTTTATTTTTCCTTGCACATTCATCATTGTGTTGAACATATTATCAAAAATATTTTTCTCAATATGCATTACATCTAAATTATGCCTTAGCAAGTTGGTTTTTCATTATGACAAATTTCAAAAAATGCTTCATTTTCTCTACTGAGTTATTTTTGATATAGGACCATTTGTTTTCGAACCTTCTAAATATGTTACTTTCTGCCATTCTCATTGCTCTAACTTTGCTAATATCTCATATCCAGACCGGATTAGTAATGCAATGTTGATCACTATTTTAATTTTAATGAACGTTGTTTTGTTCCTCCTAAATGGATGTTCTAAGGGTAAAAATTTATATTAGTTATCAAACCATGACATCTTTCTCCCCTTAGACATAGTAAAAGCATTTGAGGTCTCGATGTAATAAGGACATGTTAACTTGTTTGTTGTACTCTACCTTGACAACATATAATAGACAGAAAAATCACCAACTGTCCACATCAATGTAGTGCATTGTTAAAAATTTTGTTTCTTTTGACACATCATATGTTTGCACTTTAAATTCCTATAGATTTTTCAACTTTGCAATGAATGGTTGCAAGAGCACATCCAACTTCTTTTTTGAATTTTTGGTCTTGAATCTATTACAGTTAAAAATATATATTCTTCTTTCATACACATCTATGGTGGTAAATTATATTGAGTGACTATGGCTGGATAAGAAGAACATTATTATCCTGATTGACCAAATGATTGAAATCCATCTATGCAAAGACTAAGTCTTATATTCCTATATTCAAATGCAAATGTTGGATGCATCCTATTGAAATGCTCCAAGCTTCTAAGTCTGAGCAATGTCTCATCACACCATCTTCTTCTACAACATGCTCTATAATATCCTAAAAAAATTTTAGATTTATATAATTATTTTATTAGCGCGCGCGCACACACACACACATATATATATTTACTGTTTTAAAGACAACAATAATAATTAGTATTTGGTCTTAAAATATTTTAAAAAAATAATAATAATGATGATGATGAAGTTTTATTTATTTACTTATTTATTAAAAAAAGGGTTAGGTATTTTATTTATTTGATCAACTTTATTAACTGTCTTACTCCTATAAACTCTCATATGAAATTCTCATCTACGTAAACTATAATGTTCTCCACCACTGTAAAAAACTCTCCTATTTTTCTTCCTCTTTCACTGGTCATATCTTTCTTCTTCAGGCAATGAATTATCATAAAGAATAATAGAGTTTTAACTGGGGATCTAATTTTTCTCAATTCGATTTCTTTCTCATTCCAGACTGGTATGGGTTTATTTCTATTCATTAATTTCGTTCAAATCTTTGCAACAAATATTACAGAAAGAATGAATTAGAATATGTGTTTGTGGTTGCTTTTTGACAGGTCCCAATTCTATATAAAATACCTCTATCTCCTTCTCCATGTAAGTTGACCGGTGGCCTTCATAAATAGACGAAAGTGCCGACTTCCTTTTCTGTTCCTAATAGCCACCTGTATACAAATTGCATACTGTCACTTCGTTTGGGCTATTATCCTTCTCAAACCATTCCAAAATGTTATTACTTTTTACTGCATGTTTTAGAGTTGGCCACGTTTAGTTTACATACATCTAATGCATGTAAACTCCATTATTGTTTCTTAAGGGCACCCTTATTATCCTTCTGTTGGAACCATCTTTATTCTTTGGAAGCTCAGTAGCTAATCCATGAGATATATACATGCTTCATAATATTTCCTTTCGGTTACCCTTTTATTTTGCTTCTCTTTTCCTTTTCTGATAGAGTTAATCTTCTTGGTTATTATTCTATATATTATTATAGATCACTCCTTGAATTATTGTAATTTTTTCTAAAAAAATTATAGTGCTACTAATTTGATTAAAACATAATTTGGGTTTAAGTCTCATGAGTAAGGAATTTGTACCATATTTAATGGGTGATGTAGGCCTTTTTGCTTCAAATTTTCTTCCCTTGATTGGCGACGTTGTGATTTTTACACCCACTTATTAGAATTAATAACTTATTGTTTCAGTATGAATACCAACTACTTCCACATTTTCTTTTCTTTGGTACCGAATATATCAATTAATGCATACTATTTGTTCTAATTGGTACCAAGTATATCAACCTATACATTGTAATATTGTTTCAAGTTGAATACCAATTACTGCAACACTTCCTTTACGTTTGGTACTAAACATAACGTTGCTTTGTTTTGTTAATTACTTCTATTCTTTTTCTGGAGCCATATATATATTGAGTGAGCTACTATCATTCCTCCATTGATGTAACCATTTCATTCCAAAATTTAATACAATAATTTTTCTTTACCTTTGTAATTAAGTTTATACCTTTTTTTAAAATACAATTATTATAAGTATTATTATTATTGTTGTTGTTGTTGTTGTTGTTGTTGTTGTAACAATTTTTATAATTATTTATCCATGGTATTGATTATTAGATATTTTTCTTTACCTCCTCACTTTTACTCGGTCTTTTAAATTTAGTATTTAGCATTCCTTAAACATGTAGCATAGGATAATTTATCTATCCTATTATTTTCTATAGGAAATTTTGATGCTTCCTATGTTAGTTGAAGTGTTTCTTTTTGTAGTGGACTAGCTTCTATCTAGAGTTTCATGTGAGTGGTAATTATGGTACATGACACATATTTATTCCTTTTAAAAACTTCTTAGCATGAAGTATTTAAATAAATAAAATTTGACAATAACCTTTCGAATGTATTTCATAAATTGTTTCTTAATATTAACCTTTATCAAATTAATTTTATCTCTTATCTTCAATTATTTATGAATTATTAGATTAAATATTTTCTAAATGTTTTGTACATTTAGAGCTCTTAGGTATTTGAGAACAAACCTTTAAATTATTTAAAATTTCATATGATATTATGAACTTTTAGTTTGATTTTGTGAAAATGAATACTTTGGATGTATTTTATTTAAATTATCGAATCCGAGGTATTCAAACTTTTGATTATTAATATATGATTTTAATTAATGTTATTTATAGTATTGATTCTGATATATGAAATTTTGTTATTTGAATTGTGATTTATAATTTGATGACTGTTTGAATGAATTTAGATTTTTAACTGGTATTTAATACCTAATTATGTATATCTGATTATCTGTTATCTGAGCTTCGGCGTATGAACCATTACGATAATAGAATTACATTATTTGTTATCATACATCATAATTCATTGAATATTGCATTAGAGTCATGCATTAATATTTGTGAAAGAGGTAACATGGATCTAATTATCTGATAGAGTAATTACCATTTGGGTCTGAGGTGATATGGACTTGATTATTTGATAGAACACTTACCATCTGGGCTTTTGATGATATGAACTATCATCACCTTCAAGTACTATACTTAAAAGATTTTATATAAAATATTTTAGTTTAAATGGATTAATATTAATTTTAATATTTTTATTGGTTTGAATGCCTAAACTATGTTTTAAATCATTTGTAGCACTAACATATTTGAAAATTATTAAACTATTGTTAAATTATTCGAACGTTTGTCTGTGTCCTATTCTGTTGCGTACTATAATTATCATTCATTGACCATTAGTTCAATCCACATCCACTCTATTTTTTTCAAATCATTAGATAACTGTAGTTGGTCCAAACTTTGGTTTACTCTTTCTGGAGGCTTGATTTTATACATTTTTGACATTCGTTGAGTATGACTAAACTTCATTTTTCTCAGACTAACTTTTATTATAATTGTTTGAATGATTTATTTGATTCTAATATGTAGAGACTCCACAGTTTACTTTTGAAATTCTTTTGATTTAGTATGACTTATTCAACTTTGCTATTAGATATTCAGAAACTAAGTTATTAAAGTTAATAATTATTGATTATTTTGTTCTTTCTTTAGCAATATATTTTCTGTCTAGGCTTGCATAAATAGATTAATGTAATATTAATTTATGTGGCAATCACGGTCTTGTATTGGGTCGTGACATGCTCAACATGCCATCTCATGCCTTTAGCGGTAACTTTGGATGCATATAAGAAAACCTTTGCAATCAAGAAGCATGCGAAGAATAGTACATTTTTTTTATGGAACGGTTGCTTTACACTTAAAGAATCTTCCACTGGATCTTTTATACTGTGAAAATGCACAAAACTTACAACTATTCAACTCATTATCTTCTTCTTAATAAATCATGTAGTTATTCTTACAACAATGAACCTTTTCTATTGGTAACCCCATTTCTTGTACCAATGTCTTCATGTTATGGAAGTCTTCTATCATAACATTATCAAGAGGTAACAACTCTTGCATTAATTGTCATGTCAATATAACACCTTCAAACATTTGATGTTTTGCTTTAATGTTCAACAATTGAGCAACAACTAATAATTGTGAATGGATACGACATTCAGGTCATACACATTGCATATTATAAAAATGTTACGTTTTAACATTTGGTGCTTATCTACATCAGTTGTATGCAATTTCACATTAGTAACATCTATGAGTGTCTAAGACATAATCTCAATATTCTAACTAAATTTCGGCAAAATTTTACCATAACCAGAACCTATCAAAATATGAGATTTGTAATAAATAAGCACTTTAACTAAATCTTTACTTATAGCCCCCAATTCTATATAAAATTCCTACACGAAAATACACTTCTAACACAACTATTCATCACATCTTAATACAACAAATTGAGTTAAGTTACCTACAATTACATAAATTTAACATATTGTACAAATTTATAACATTTGATAATCATTTTTCTAATTTACAAAAATTAAAATAAAATTATATAACAATTATTAAAAGAACCTAACATTCAATAATTAAAAATAATATAATATATAATTAAAAATAACATAATATTCAATAATTAAAAATAACATAATATTCAATAATTAAAAATAACATAACATTCAATAATTAAAAATAATGCAACATTCAATAGATAAAAATTGTCAAAATTAATCACTAAATAAATAATTAAAAATTATTGCATACTAATATTAATCTTCATACTAAATTACATAATAAAAATTAATTCTTAATTTACATATTAAAAATTAATACACTAAAAATTAATTAATTTTCTAATTTATAATTCCTAATTCTCTAGATAATGTATGCCAACAACACAGACCATATGTTTTCTTTTTACTTTAATATTATTTAATAAGTATAAAAAATAATAATGCTTAAAAATGTAATAAATAATAATATTACTAAAAAATTATATAATCACGCTTAAAATCTAAACAAAATTAAAAATAATTCCAAAGGGAGTGGAAAGTAGTCATGTTCTAATTGTTAAAAATCTAACGTGGATAAGAATAAACTCCAAAAAATAGACTTGCCGGCCCCAAATAAAAATGAAGTTGGTATTTTACTAATGCAAAAAAATGTACTAGATGTGGGTGACGCATGTTGTTTGTGCTGGGCGATATCTTCAGTCAAAAAAGGAGAATGGTAGATGCCGCAACAGTGCGTGTCGCATTAATGTCGGCACTCAATCTTGGGTGCTATATTTTTTAAAATAAAAATAGAATTTATTTGAATGTTTTTTAAATTGTGTATATAAAATAAATAAAACATTGAAATGCGTTTGTTATTATAGTTTTTATTTGTTTTTTCTTCAAATAAGAAACATAAGTTATTTAAATATATTTTTTCTTTTTCCTTTCAAATAAGAAACACAATTTATTTAAATATTTTTTTATGAACAAAATGTTTTGATAACTTGAGTGCTATATTTTTTTTTTGAATTTTATACATAAAATGAACAAAATGTTTATGTACCTTGACTCGTATAGAATTGCAAATAAGAAATAAAATTTATTTAAATATATATAAAATTTGAACAAATTTTGTGTTTGAGATGAAAAATTCTTTATTCAAATGTATACAAAATTTTTTCAAATTCTGTATAAAAAATGAATAAATTTTGTATATAAAATGAATAAATTATATATGCAAATTATAAGTCAAATACGATATAATATAATTGTTATTACCATTAAGGCCGTGTTTGAGTTATTGTAATTTTTTTTAAACATACAAAAAATGAATAAAAAAAATGAATAAAAAGATATAAAATTTGAAACAAATAATTACACTGAATGAAAAAGTGAATCAATTCTTTATTAATGTAAAAAAAATTGGGTCAAACATAGCCTTAGTTTTGTCAATACTTTGGTTTTGTACTGTGCGGCATCTATCAATGTCCTTAAAGGCCTCATTTTTTTGAAGGAATAATTTTTTATTTGACATGTATATCGAGATTAAATTTATTTTTATTTATTTCCAATAATAATTACATTAATTTTTAAAAATTATTTTATTTTAAATGTATTTTATAAAAATTGTACAATAAAACTATAATTTTTTTAAAAAGTTTAAAATAATATTTCATTTAAAATTTAATTCATTTAAAATTTTTATATTTTATTTTAAGTTGAGTAATTTTTTTGAGACATTTTAAGTGTTAAAAGTGTTATATAACTCTTATAGAACACTCATGCTACGCATGACTAGTAGTATGTGTTCAAAACTCTTGGTCTCGATTTAACTCTCCTTCCCCTTGTAGCCAAAGATTATTCAAAAAAAAAAAAAAAAAACTCTAATAGAATAAATATATAAATTTAATTTTTTAAAATAAAAAATAAATAAACCACTTTTCACAAAAAAAGCGAAAATAAAAAATGAACCCATATATCCACCGTTTATATTAGAACATATATTCTACGTGTCTGCCTCGCCTCGTCTGTCTTCACAACCCATTGCAGGAAGGAGAAGAAGAAAAAACAGACAACGCGCACAAGCAGAATGCTACTGCTTCTCAGTGTCCAACTGGCACGGCAAGTTTGAGATTGGAGGATTTTAGAAATGGGTTTTCAGCTGGGCGTGGGTCTGCTGTACATTTTCTCCGGCCGCCCACTTGGAGTTGGAGGAGGGGGAGGAGCAATAATGCTGCTGTTAAGGTCTCTGCTACTTCTAGCATTGGAAATGCTGTGCCTCTTACCGACTAAATGCCTTCCTTTTAAACCTCCAAGTCAGTGCCTCTTTAGCACTATATACGTCTATGTCACTTTTTTTTTTTAATGTTAATGTAACTGTTAATTTTGTCTCGTTCAAATGTGGTTATTGCTTTTTCTTGTCGCATTCATTATTATTGCTTATAGTGTGCGGTTTAATTCTTACTTTTCCATTTCATGGATTTAGTAGAAGTTTACGAGTGTTTTTACTGATTTCTCTGGCCCTGGTTGGTTATTTTGGTTGCATGTAATAGTGGATTTTTGTTTTTTACTACTATTTTTGGATTTGATTTTAATACAAGCAATACTTAGTCCCTCGAGCTTCACTTCCTATTTGTCATTCATCTCTATTTCTTTAATAAATATTTGAGCTTCATTCATTGCTTTGGGGATGAGTAGAGTAACTACTTCTCGTTTCATAGTCAGTAATCTTGGTTCAATAACTTAATTAATTTGGAATCTTTACAACAAATTTCTTAGTAAATTCATCATATGGTTTTAAATATTTCAGGTTACGATGGCACACAATTTCAGTTTTCGTTGGTGATGAAAGTGGAATCATAAACCGGATTGCGGGCGTTTTTGCCAGACGGGGTTGCAACATCGAGTCCCTTGTATTAGCATAGTTGACATATTATTTATTTATTTCTATAACTGTATATATCTTTGTAATTATGATATATATATTTATGTAGCAGATTTTAGGGATATATAGCAGATTCTTAGAGATATATATAGCAGATCTTTAGGAATATATTATAATTATGGTATATCTAAAGATATATTGTAATTATGGTATATATATTTCTGTAGCAGATTTTTAGGGATATTATAGCAGATTCTTAGCAGATCTTTAGGGATATATTGCAGATTTTTAGGGATGTAAATCAAATATTTTCTCTATTTAAATGAAAGAATTCTCACCTTGAGGGACATTCAGCAAAAGTGACAATCCTAACACAAAATCCATATTGATATCTATCTTAGGGTGAAATGGAAAATATAAATGTATATGTACACTTTGTATTAATTTTTTATTTGAAACTTGACATATCCAATACCTACTCATACATTTCTTTATGGATGGTAGGCTAAGAATAAGAAGCTTGATCTAATTATAAAGTTTTATCTCATCGCACATAACATTCTTCATACAACTATTCAATTTATAAATGCAAACAATAGTCTAAGATACATAATTAATTTCCCTAAAATAGGAATCCATCATGTAATAGAAATCTTGAATTTTCTAAATCTAACCTTGTTAATAACATCAGAAAAATAAGGATTAGTATGATGTAGATCACAAAAAAATCAAAGCCAAGGACCTTAACTTGTATTGTGGCTAGAAGCCTATTCCTATAGCTTAATGCATTAAACACTCAATTGGTCACTTCCATCTTATATTTTATTGCAAAGGTAAAATGTTGTAAATAAGCAACCCATGGAGTAAGTTCTGTAACATTTTATCTTATATATGTAAATATTTTAGAGCCTTATGATTTGTATAACAACTTACATTACATAGAACTTTGTATTGTAAGTGTTGTATCTTAACTTTGACCTCAATAACTTTTCATTGACATATACCACTAGTTTCCCATGTTGTCTTAAAATTACTATAATCCTAACCTTAGATGTATCATAATGTAACTCAAAGGGTTCAATGACATGTAGTAATATAAAAACTAAAGTTATGGTTTAAACATGCCTTAATAAGCTATAATTTCTTTTCTACCTTATATGTTCATTAAAAATTTTCCTCTTTTCATGTATTCAGTTACATGAGCTATAATATTACTAAAATAAGGAATGAAATGCTTATTTATAATACAAATCCATGCAAACATTAAACCTCATTAATAACTTAAGATTAAGGTCGTTCTCTCACCACCTCAATTTTAGACTCTTCTATTTGCAACCCCTCTTTAGAAACAACATAGATGAGAAACAACACCTTGGTCACCATAAACACACACTTTTTAACAATAACATAAAATTTATTCCTATAAAGAGCACACAATACTTTCCATAAATTCTAAATGTGTATTTCAAAATTAGCACTACAATAAGGATATCATCAAAGTAAATAGCAATAAATTTACCAATGAATGGTCTCAAGGCTTGATTAATCAACTACATAAAAAGTACTAAGTGTATTAAATAACTCGAAAGGCATCACCAACCATTCATATAACCTTTTACAAGTCTTGAAAGCCATTTTGCTTTTATCCCAATGTTTAATCTAAATCTAATGGTGTCCACTCTTCAAATATAGCTTTGCATGATTGAGCAAATCATCAAGGAAAGGGACAAGAATTTTATTACCATATAATAATTTTATTGATGGTTCTACTATTTGCACACATATATTATGACCTATCTTTTTTTGGTGTCAAAGAAGCTAGAATTGCACATACTCAAACTCTAGCAAATATGTCCTTTATCTAGTAACTCCTCAACCTATCTATGTAACTTTTTATGCTCACTCAGACTCATTTTGTAATGAGTTCTATTTTGAAAAATTGCTCCTAGCTCTAAATCAATCTAATGTTGGATATCCCA
>CATIWR010020903.1:0-16799 GCA_949677035.1 Omphalea diandra | reverse complement strand
TATATATATATATATATATATATATATATATATATATATATATATATATATATATATTGCAAGCCAAATACTATTATTCTGGAAAATATATTTATGAGTTATTTGTATAAAAAAAAAAAATCAAGGGTCAATTCAGATATTTCAGTCTCGGCCGTCTGTCTTCATCATATTTTTATCTTCATTTTTGAATTAATATAATATTCCATCAACTATTTCAGATTCTCAATTTGTGACTCTCATTTTATTATACCAGTGCGACAATACATCATAAGATTTTCTATAATTATTAATGATGAAATCTTGTAACTTATAGTCTTTCAGGCATGTTCCTAGCGTAGGCCGTGAGGAGTGGGCAAACGTTACCGCCTCCCTAATAGGGGTGCACAATTGGTTCAAATAGAACAATTAAATTTAAAAATAAAAAAATTTAAATTAAATCAATTTAATTTGGTTCAATTACAATTCAATTTTAGTTTAAATCGATTTTTTTAAAAAATAAAATTTTAATATTTTAATAGAATAATATTTTTTTATAATATTTTTAATACAAATAATACCTTTAATAGATTTTATGTATTTTTAATATAAATAATGAATTTAAATATATTTAAACTATTTTGATTTGATTTAATGTAGTTTAAATTAGTTTTATTTAATTTAAAATTAATGTTTATAATATAAGTTAGTTTGTATACTGTATTTTACATACAAATAATAAGTTTTTTAATATATTTTTTCTGCATTTTAATATAAATAATGAATTTCAATGAGTTTGAATTATTTTGATTTAATTTATATAGGTTTAACTTATTTAATTTGTTCTAAAATTACTTTAGTAAACTAATTTTTTTTTTACAAAAAAAAAAAATCAATACAAACTCATCAAAATTTTGAGAAAAGTCAAATAAAAACTATTTAAAGATTGAACCAATTAAATTCGTCTGTTTTTTTTTTTTTATTTAAACAGAATTTTACTCACAGCTACCAGTCCCCAAGCCAATATTTTCTTTCTTCAATTTTATCCATGTTGAATTTATATTCTCTCCTATTTTATCAGTCTAAAAATCTATTTGCCCCCCAAATTTATTTTTTTTAATTTACTTCTTATTTACTTCATATATATTTTATCGTCTTAAAAATTTATTTGATCAAATGTAGCTCCAAAATTGCTTTTATTGAAAATTTTTTATACACATGAATTCAAAATTTATTGAGCCCCAATATGATGTATTTTACTTTTTTTTTTATTAGATATTTAGTAAAATTATTAGATTATATCATTTATTCAAACTTTATATATAGTTTGAAGAAAAATTATTACATTTATTTTGAAAATTTTAAATAAAATAATATGTATTTTTATTTATAATATTTTCAATATCACTAAAAAAATTAAAACTCATTTATATTTTTTTTATTTTTCATGAATCAATTGATTAATCTATAAATCTAGTTGATTTCTATATTTATTTGTACATGATTAAAACTTTATATTTTATAATTATTTTTTCTATAAAACACAAATTTTTAGCATTGATCATAATTTTATACTTTTTGTATTCAATTGTAAGTTTTATATTTACTATTTTCATTAGTGATTATATTTTTTATTTTTGATATATTTAATTTTATATTTTGTAGATAAAATTTTATTTTATTTTATGTTAAGTAACTGGACATTTTTATATGACATTAGCAATGATTTGTTTGTATAAAAATTATTTACTTGATACTGTTTAATTGCTTTATGTAAAATAAAAATTAATATATAAATAATTGACATTCATATTCTTAAAATTTTAAATATATTTTCTATTTTTAATAAATAAAAATTATCAACAATAAATACAAATAATTATTATGAATCTTTTAAATACTTCAAAATAAAATCATATATCCGTCCCTAAGTAGTTGTGTACTTGACCTATAGAGAATTTGGTTTCATGAGTGATGTTCTTTGTGATGCAAGTTGGATAGCCTTAACAGGTCTCATTCGATTATGGATGAGTGGCTCAAATCCTTTTGGTTTTTTTGTTTATAAAACAGATGGAGGTGAGAGGATAATCCAATCTTGCATCGAAAGTCCACTTTGATGCTTAAGTCAGTAAACACTACTTGAGAGATAAAGTGCAAGTGTATGAAAGTATAATGAATAAAATACTAAGTTGAGGCTTTTTATATAATGATTCGAGTGAACTATGTTTGTTTTGGATGAGAACTCTATTTTCCTTCTTGATAAGGATTATCTTTTTTATGAGAATTATCCTTTCACTATAAAAAAAAATCGAATATATCGAAGAAAATTTCCATCGATAAGCTATTTAATTCCATTGGCAAATTGGTTTATCGATGGAATAACAACCGATTAAAACGATCGAAAAGGAAGTAATCAATAATAATTTATCAATGAAATTTTGACTCCATTAGTAAATTTACCAGCCAACTTTAGATAGAAAATGTCATTGTCTATAAATTGTAGGATATTGGCAACATTAATATGTATGTCGATAACTTTAACAAATTTTAAGTATATATATAAAATGTGTGTGTGTGTGTGTTGTTGGACTGAGTGAGATAACTTAAGAGGGGAGTGAATTAGAATGTAAACAAAGCCCAAAAAACACAACCACAGACAACTAAAGCAAAAACTTTAAATAGAAATCAAACACAAAGTTTTTATAGCAGTTTGACAACTTGTCTACTTCACTTTCCAAGTTTTCACTTAGGCCTTTTTATTCCTTTTCAGGCTTAGGAACAACCTTTCTCTTTTCAAGGTTCAAGGACAATCTTCATTTTTCATGACTAAGGAAGAACCCTTTCCTTTTACAGGCTCAGGAAGAACCTACCCTTTGGTATTTTCTAAGCATAATACCAATATTTACAACCACTAGCAAGGAAAGATCCAAGCAGCGTCAATACCTCTCAAATTAGGTAGCTAATACATAATTAGTGCTCAAGAAAATCTACTCTAAAAAAAGTAACAAAAACAAAACTTACTCTACCCAAAATACAAGCAACACTTAAAAAGGTTTGTACAAATAGTTACAAGGAGTTATAAAAATGTTCACAATGATTTCTAGCCTTTTTCTCTAACCTTTTCAAACTCTAAAAATAATACTCCTTATATAGCCAAGCTCCAAATCTAGCCATTGGAATAATTATTGTCGTGTTTGATAGTTTTTCTGTAAAACTAGTCGTTAGAGATGACAACACGTGTTGTTCTTCATCAAAATTTGTTGAACTTGTAACAATTACTTCCAATGCCTATTAAATGTCTTTTAATACCCATTGGCTTTGACTACAATGCCTATTAGAGAAAAAAAATGGTTGTTGTTCATTTTCTAGAAAGCTTAAACTTCATTTTTTTTTCACTCTTTGCATAGTTGTTTTCCTCGCCCATTGAGCAATTTGTAATGATCGTTGGAAGCTCTTTCAATGCTTGTTGAGAAGGGCCAACGTGCGTTGAAACTTAATGTGTACGCTTTTCTTGCAAGCTACTAGTCTCTTCTAGCCATGGTTATTCTTTTGCCCATTGGGATCTTCATGCATATATATGTGAGATATATGTGACACAAGTGTTATAAAGCATCAACTGACCTAATATCATGCTGGAAGCAACCTACATGTCAATTATCATGAAGGTTACCTTAATGGTCATTATTACTTTGTCATCCTCAAACTTTAATTTCAACTTAGTTGAACCTTTCATTGGTATATACTTTTCTCCTTGACCTATAAGTTAAAATTTAAATCTTTTTTAGACTTACCTAAGGCTTGTTATGCCTATAATATGATGACGTTGACTAAGTTTCTCACGTCCACTAGCATTTTTTTATGAGAAATTTCTTGATGACACTTTATAACATAAAAGCTTGTATATGTACTAACTTGACACTGATTTCATCTCTTCAAGTAAACATGATAAGGCTAAATCCTTTTTTTGGTTCACTTTAATATGCTTCTTTCTTTTAGTTATGGAGTATCCTTAGATAAATCCATATTTTATTATGTTGATTACTCCTATCGATTTTGCATGATTTTCCCTCTTGTATTGGGTTACCTGGTGATCTTTGTCTTTATCTATTTCCTCTTCTTAATGAATTTGCTTAAAGTGCCTCCCTAGAATAAAACTTTTTATTTTATCCTGTAACTATTTGTACTCCTTAGTGCATAACCATTGCCTTTGTAGAATTTGCACTTATTTGTCTTTTCTTTTTGTAGTACACTCACTCATTCTAGGAGGCCATATAATTTCTTCTCCTTTTTGCCTTATCCATAATAAGACTTTTTTTTTATTTGTTGGTGAGGAACTTTAGTTTAACCAGCTAAATGGTCGTGGGTGCTTTGCTCATCTTAAGCTTTAATAGAAATGGTCTCGCCCTTATCTCTGATAGTGTGCTTTAGTTTTACTTGATGAACATCTATAATTGTGGCTAGCCTTTACGATATAATACCCATAAAAGAAGTCATTATTTCCTTTAGTGCATTAATCATGTTTGTTTTAAATTCATTCATTAAAGATGTAAAAAAGTTAGCCTTTAAAATTTATTCTAGCAAATTATTTATATTAAAAGGATTAACATTGGCCAATCTTTTTGATTAGGCTTTTATCTAAAAGTGAAGGCTTGTCCTACAATTACTGGTAAGGTTTCTGAGTTTAACTTCCCAACAAGGTGAAGAAGGGTAGGTAACCATTAGCCTAGAATGGATTGGTCTCCATTTTATTTTTAGGTGGAGGAATTGTGGGGACAATGTTTATGTAAGGTAATCATAGGTTCCAATGCATATGGACTATGTCTTTAGAAGTTTTTGAGCTTTGAATTTCATTGTTTTTGAGTTAGGAATCCTTATTGCAAGTATTATTCCACACTCACTACACCTATTGATAATTGCTAAAGGATAAAGTGAAAATTAATGATAATAAAGAAAAAAAAAATGATGCAATTGATGTTAATGTGTCCATACAATGGGTTAGTCCCCTTCCTCCCCCCACCCCTTTTCATATACAAATGGGTAGCCTCTATTAAGGCAACTAATCAAATTTTTTTTATTTGACATATGTAGTACATTAGGACATAATTGATTCTTGGATTAACTTCTCTATATAAGGAAATATTAATTGGGTGCTCTAGATGGAAAGTGTCTATTAGTGTTTCATTGCTTGAATTATCTTTGCTTGATTCAACTTATGCCTTTGCATTAGTTCTTCTTGGTGACATTTAGAAATTTTACTTGATTATTAACAAAGAGTATTATTTGGAAAGCATAGAATGGTGGTAATTACAATTGTACAAAAATCTATTTTTATGATGTGATTATTTATATGTAAAACTAGAGTTTTGGAAATAGAAAAAAAGAACATGTGTGTTTGCTTTTTTATGGTAGAGTAGACAAAAAACAAAATCAATTAATATAACAAAAAAAGAGATTAATAAATGAAAATAATTTGTTGAAATAAGAAAATAGGTTGGTCAATCTTGTGATAATGACATGTCATTTTTTATTTTGAAAATTTTTGAGTTAGTGGTGGTGGTGGTAAGTTTTCTCGATTGTTAATTTAATATCTTCAAGGGTAATTTAAAAATTTGATAACTTTAAGATGTATTTATTAATTTTTATTTAATTGATTAATAATAAAATATGAGATATTAATGAAACAACATTATAATATAGTAAAATCTAATTTTGACATATTTTAATATGACATATAATAATAAAAAACTAATAATATAATATTGCAAAATGTAAGCCTCATATTAGTTAACCCATTGTAATAATGGTGATGTAATTTATTTTATTCTTCACAATTCCAATTTTAAACATATAATAATATTATAAATGATTATGTGTTTCGAGTAATGAAAAAGCAAAAATTTCCCAACAATCAAACTAAGCAATGCATTTATTTATTTCATTGAATCAATTGATGTACTCTCTTCTTCCTTCGAAAGACATTAGTAGCCACACCTATAACAATAATTTTCTCTTTCAATTTCACCCCTTTTTTTTGCCATGGTTATAATAATTCAACTACACTAGCCTTAAAGCCACTTCTAATCTATTTGTAATAACAACCTTAATAAGATCACCAGTGACTTGGATGAAGCAGAATAACCTATTCTTTTGGGCCATATGAGCAAATAGGTTGCATGCCAAGTTGATGCGAGTTTTGACATGAACTCCAAAACTAGACTTTAAGAAGTCATTTGTTGGATGGGATGTAAAAGCACTATTGAAGGTCATATGTAAAGATTATGAAGGAGAGGATGAAGAGCAACTAGAGGATTTGACCTAGATTTTGGTTGTGGAGAGGTACCTGTCTTTGTAAAGGAAATAAAAAAGAAAAAGAGTGAAAGGAGAAATTATTAAAGAGAGAGAAAGAATGGAAGAAGAGAGAGATTTTGAATGAAAAGAGATAATGGATCTGATGTCACATAACTTTCACTTTTTTAATTTTCTTTTTGCCACATCACATACCAGTAAGTATTTTGTTAGCTCATTTAACAAGAATAGGTTTTATGTTAAATGGGTCTTAATATGTGCCCTTTTATGAGTCGAATTGAAATTTGTGCGCCATATTGTTATTTACTATAAACTTCATATGCCATGAGTACATTTTATCCTAAGAAAATATCAATTGAGTGCTCTAGATGGAAAGTATTTGTTAGTTTTGCATTGCTTAATAGTAATTATCTTTGTTTGGTTTAATTTATGCCTTTATACTGATTCTGCTTGGTGACATTTAGACATTTTGCTCCATTGTTATTAAAGAGTATTATTTGGAAAACATAAAGTGGTGATAGTTACAACTACACAAGAACTTATTTTCATGGTGTATTTATTTATATGTAAAATTATAGTTTGGAAAAAAAAAAACAAAAAGAGGATATATGTGTTTATAGCCAAAATAAATTTTAGCCAACCTAATAATTTTGGTCAGGCCCATATATTGAATTAAATAATTATTATTTAATGGAAAAATTTTAATAAAATAAAAAAAATTTCCTTGAAGTGAGGATAAAGTCAGACGGTTGCAAGAAGTGGGATATATGGAGATAGTTAAGCATACTAGATTAAAAAAATAGGAAAAGGTTAGGAGACATGGAGCATCGAGTTTAAGTGGAGAATGTGCAAACGTGGTGGTGTGTAGGATACTCTTTGAGCTCTATAAAAAATGAAATTCTCAATAACAAATAGGACACCATTCAATTCTCAACACCAACAGATAATAATCAACTCTATAAAAATTTTGTTAATTGAATTCTCGATAACTTTTTAGCTAAGTCTCTTTTTGCAATCAATTTTTTTTTTTTATTTATAGTTTCTCAATCTTAAAGTCATTCATTCAATATTTATTCTTATTGCAAACATGTTAAGTAATCAAAATAAAGCTATTTCAACTTTTTGATCTCCATTTTTTAAATTTTGTCATTGTAATTAATTATCATTTCCAACTCACATTCAAGTCTTTGGTCTAAATATGAATCTAAGCAAATTATGGTAAGGGAACTTAGGGACCCAATTTTCATTTGATCTAGAAGTTATGACAACACACTCAATTTAGTTGTTTGTGTACCTCACACATGTGGCATGCCTAGTTTTAAAAAATTCATGATAAACAACATTTTTTACACTTCTAATGGGACAGGTTCTACATGGTGCCAAAGATAAGGAGTTTTACTAGAGAAGAAGTTGTAATGGTGTTATAACATGACAAAGTAAATGCTGAAGAAGTAGGTCACAAAGTATTTATTCCCAACATTGTGGAGCAAATTGAAAGGAATATGGCGCCTTAAGGAACAAATCACTATAACAAGTCTTATTGTTGGAGAACAAAGTATGACTTTACCCTAGTTTATTGATGAAAATGATGTTAGATAGTTGTTGGAAGAAACTATGGTGTAACGTGAAATAGCCTTCATGCTCATGCTTGAAGAGGCTTAGAAATCCTTCTTGGAGAGCCAAAGGAAGATTGTAAAAGAGCAAGGTAAGTTACTGCAAAAGGTTGGCTCCATTATGGCCAATCTGGCTAAGAAGATGACATCTAGTTTGGCCTAGATAAGTCTTAAGAGTGAAAATTGCAACTCTACTCCTAAGTAAGAGAGACAAATCTATGAAGAGCTAAGGGATAATCTTTTATGATTCATGGTGAAACTATTAGCTCTCACCAACCCTAAATTCCTTAGGGTGAAAAAAGATATTTGCCACCTAATAGGAGGGAGAATGGTAACAAGAATCAAATGGCACTACACAATGATTGTTTCTATGGCAGGCTAATGGCATCCTATTAGGTATTCATTACTACAAATCCTAACAACTAGTCTCACTTATATGAAAATGCAAAAGGACATCAAGGTGGAAACTTAAGGGGCAATCCCTAAAGGAGAATCAATAAAGTGATATAACCACTCCTACTAATGCCCCAAGTAGACATAGAGGTAATAGGGAACGTTGTGTAAGAGTTATATGGACCTAGCCTCAAATAACTTAGTCGATCAAAGTTCCACAAGCCATACCTCGATGTTGTGGATAGGGGTAATCCTTATCCTAGAGGGCATCGCATCCTCGAATTCACATTATTTTCTAAAGAAGATGGGCAATCTACCTTGAAGCATATGGCAAGATTCACTAATTAATGTGGTGAACTAACACATTATGATAATTTTTGGATTTTAAGTTGAAATTGTTTCCTAACCCCTTGAAAGGAACAACATTCACTTAGTATAACATTTTGCCGAAAAAGTTTATTCAAACTTGGCAAGAGATGGTGAGGCAAATCCACACCTAGTTCTTTAGGGCTAAACCTGAAGTTTGCATTATAGAGCTCTCAAAGGTAACATAAAGAGATGGAGAAATTACTGATCTATTTAATTTCCAAGTTTAAAAAGATAAAGAATAGATGTAAAATTTATTTGCCAAAGACTGAATTGATGAAGATCGCATAAAATGCCCTTGATATCGAGTTAAGGAAGAAATTTTAGGGCATGGAATTCCATAACTTTTATGAACTTGCAACAAAGGTCACAAAATTTAAAGAATTACTAAAGAATAGGAATAAAAAGAGAAGAGATGCTATAAAGAGTTACTACTAAAAGCTTAATTCAAAGGTAGAAATTATGAATCTCTCTTTTATTGGGATATGTGTTTGTCCATCCCTCATCAAGTAGGTTCGAATGTCTAGAGGAAGACATAATCCATAAGTGTAACTCCTCAATATACCTTTGATATGTCTAAGGTAGATGAAATCTTTGATTTTCTTTTGAAAGATAGTTTCATCAAATTGCCAACTGACTATAGTTTCCCAACAAAGGAGGATTTTATAGGAAGGGAATTTTATAAGTACTATAATTTTTACAATCATTCCACTAATACGTGTTAGGCCTTTAGGAATTTTGTGCAAGATAAGATCAATAAGGGGGTGTTAAAGTTCCCTAAAAAGAAGGAAACCATGCTGGTGGGTAAAGATCCCTTCCTTTCTTATGGCAATAGTCAATTTTACCACATTTGATTTGAGGATGTTGTTGAACTTCAGAAGGAAGAAAAGGGGACAAATTTTAGATCCTCACTAGATCTAGATCCCAAGAATGGTTCCATTTCAAAACCATGCAATAAGAAATAACTATAAGCCCTTACTTCTTTTAAGGGTTGAACCTCATCCTTCTTTTAGGTTTAAGAGGAGACATCTTAGGTTCATGATTCTACCTTCAGTTCAATCAAGTTGGTAATGGCACAAGATACAACATAAGAAGTTTCCCATGCCACTCACCAGAATATATATATAAAAAAAGAGACTCTTAAGGCAAAAAATTGAGGTGCACAAGAAGCAAGAGCAAAAAAGTCAACCAAAGATAGAGAGATCCAAATTCGATAGGAAAGCCATATGAGATGTAGATTTCGTGGCTAGCTCAATAGACAGTTTAAATGGCGATCCTTCACTAGAAGGAACTTTTATGGTAAGAGGCATTTATATACACTTTGGATATGCAATTGTGTTCTTGCATTACCACAGGTGTTCCAATCTATAGATGTAAAGGAAGATCTCATAAAGGTGGAGGAGATCACAAACACTGAAATGCAAGACTCGCCTTTAGAGGAGGAAGATTGTTATAGTGGTGTCATAATTCAAGCTACCAATTTTAATAAGTTGAATAAGTTTATTTTTGAAAAACCATTGATGGAAATGTAAAACATCTAAGGTCTTTGTACATAAAAACACGCTTAAATAATAGGCTAATGAAAAAAGTCATAATGGACAACATATTCGTTGTGAACGAATTACCCTTTAAGATGTTAGTTACAATGGAAAGATGAAAGAGGACTTGATAGCAACATAGATCTTTGTTTCAACTTTCAATAGAGAGATCACCAAGACTTTTAAAGTCCTACCCATCGAGATCACTACTGGGAGTAAGACCTCACTTTCTATTTTCTTTATAGTTAATTCTTTAGTTAATCATAATGCTTTACTAGGGAAAGATTGGATTTGGACCAACTGTTATATGCCATTCTCTCTCCATTAGTTTTTATTATTTGGAAAGGAAACAACATTAAGGTGGTTTAGAAGGATAAATAACCTTTCTCCACGCGCTTAGATGTAGTGAAAGCTAGATATCATAATGCATACTTTGTTCCAATATAGTTTGTAACCAAGACAAGAAATGGTGATCCTAGGTGGGTCTGCATGTCAAGGAATGAAACAGAGAATCAAATGAAAGCCCTCCTAAAACTTATAGTCATTATGCCACGTAGCTCGATGTCTTATCCAATCATCAAGGAGATTGATGATGAATAAATATACATAAAAAGAATTAGGGTTAACTACAACTGCGAAGTATAGATAGGACGTCTAACAAACCTTTGACAAGGTGAAGCTCAAAGCATTTCAAGATATTCATGGCGCTGGGTGATTTTGAGAAAGACCTAGAAGAGGAAATAAAAGAATTGGAAGTTTAAGACTTGGAATGAGTACATTTGAAGTTTGAGAATCTTAAGCCAACATGATCCTATGAAAGAGGTTAATCTTAGCACACTTAAGGAGCTAATTACATATATCATCTTATTATTACATAGATAACTAAAAAGATTAATCATAGAAGTGTTGAAAGATTTTAAAGAGTATTTTTCCTAAACATATATGCTAAGTAAGAATCTTATGGAGCACCACCTTCCCATCAAACTAGACTTTCATCCTTACTAATAACCACTAAGGACGATGTCTTAGGAGATACAAATGAAAGTCAAAGAGGAGATCAAAAAGTTATTAAAGACAGGCTTTGTAGGACTTATAAGATATGCGTAATGGCTTTATAATGTACTTCTTATTATTAAAAGGAATGGAAAGCTTTGTGTTTATATGGATTTCAGGGATCTAAATGTTACAACTCCTAAGGATATATATGTAATGCCAATAGTTGACATGTTTGATGATGTCGTTGTAAAGAAGGAATGACTATCCTTCATGTAAGGTTTTTTTTTATATAACTATATCCTTATAAGTAAGAAAGATATTTCAAAGATAGTTTTACATTGTTCTAGTGCTATTGGAACATTTAAATGGTTAGTCATGCCCTTTGGCTTAAAAAATTGCTGAAGCATCATACTAAAGGGTTGTGAATGACATTATTCATGACATGATTGGGCACCATATGGAGATCTATATTGTTGATGTTATGGTGAAATCATAAACAGTTGTTAATCATATGAAACATTTAAGGAAGAGTTTTCAAACAATGAGGGAGCATAAACTTAAGCTAAATTTGTTAAAGTATGCCTTTGAAGAGTAAGCTAAATTTTTTTTAGGTTTCTTAGTGTACCAAAGAGGTATTGAGGTGGACAAGAATAAGGTAAAAGTAGTAATTGAAGCCAAGTTGCTACAAAACAAGAAGGAGCTCTAAATGTTCCTTAGGAAAGTAAACATTTAAGGAGATTTAAGGTGTTTTCAGGCCTATTGAAGCTTAGATAGGTTGAGAAGTTCAAGTAGGAGCAATGTCACTAAAAAGCTTTTGATAAGATTACAAAGTATCTCATCAAGCCTCCTATATTGATGCCCCTATGTGATGGAATTCCACTTAAATTGTACCTTTTAGCCATGAATAAATCTATAGATGTTTGTTGGAACAAAGGGATTTAATAAGACATAAACAGATTATGTACTATTTGAGTAGGTTGTTAACACTAATAGAGGTAAAGTATTCCCTAATCCAAAAGTTGTGCTCGACTCTCTATTTTTTTTTTGTCATGAAGTTGAGATACTATCTAATTAAATCAAATGTGTATATAGTGTTTCAAACTAACTTTATGAAGTACATTTTGAATAGACCTTTGATCACTGAGAGAATTGGTAAATGATCTCTTACTTTAACTGAGTTTATGCCAATTTATTTCCCTTAAAAATCTATAAAAGGGTAACCTTAGCAAAATTTCTAGCAAACCACCCCTCCTTAGAGATAAGAGTGGAAAAGGACCTAAATTTATAGTTGTATGGAGTAGAAAAGGAGCCTTGTAATCTCAAGTTTGATGGATTAAGCACAAAAAAATGAATAGGAGCAAGAGTGGTGATCATATCTCCAATAAGAGCTAAAACAACCTTATCTTACGATTTGGAATTTGAATGTACTGACAACCAGGATGAGTATGAAAATTTAGTGATTTTGTTGGAGATCCTCTAGGAATTGAGAGCCAAAGATGTACTAGTAATTAGAGATTTTCAACTAGTCTTTAAATAGTCGACAGAGAGGTATAAGTGTAATAGTGTCTTATTAGCTTCCTTATACTATTGCAGTTCAGATCATCAATTTCTTTATTGATATCTCATTCCTACACATCACTAGAGAAGCTAATTGAGCAACTAATGAGTTGGCTCAAATAGCTTTAGGAATAAGGATGAATGATGAGTTAATCCACAAGTTCATTATTATAAAAAAAAAAAAAGGAATCACCCTTCTATTGCAGAAATAGGCATTAACGTGGAATCTTTCAATGTTGATGCACTAATGGAAAACGATTGGAGAATGGAGCTAAAATAGTACATGGATTGCCCAAGCACTAAAGTGTCATATAGAGTAAAGTCCAAGCCTTAAACTTTGTCCTTCTAGAAGGATAACTATATAGGAAAGGCTTTACTGATTTATTGCTAAGGTGTTTAGGGTTCCTTGAAGCAATGAAGGTAATGAAGCAAGTTCACAAAGGTGTGTGTTGAGCTCATCAAACAAGAATTAAGATGAGGTGTTTGTTAAAGAGATATGGCTATTATTGGTCATCGACCTTGAAAGACTATATTAAGTACTCCAAAGATGTCAACAATGTCAGAAATATGGCAGCATTCAATGGGTTCTAGCTGTGGAGCTATATTATATCATAAAAACATAGCCTTTTAAAGGATGAGCCATATATTTGATTAAAAAGATCCATTCAACATCATCAAAGGGTCATACTTCATTATTGTTACTACTAACTATTTCACTAAGTAGGTGGAAGTAACCCTTTTGAAAATGGTGGAACAAAAAGATGTTATTCAATTTATCAAAGAGAACTTCATTCACAACTTTAAGATCATAGAGTTTAGCATAATAGACCAAGGGACTATGTTTATAGGGGAAGAAGTGAGGGACTTCTAGAGGACTATGACATCAAGCTTATTAAATCAACCCCATTTTACATTTAGGCTAATGGACAAATAGAGGTGCCAAATAAGATTCTCATAAAAAACTTAGAGAAGATGTTAGAAGAGAACTTATAGATTGGCACATAGTCCTGTCGTAAACATTATAGGCTTATAGAACATCAAAAGAAAGCTCTACTGGGTTAAGTCCTTTCTCATAGATCTAAGTATACATGGGGAGCCATAAAGGATTCATCAATGGAATGTTTTTGAAGAGATATTATCCCATAATATGGGAAATGATGGAAAAGCAACACAAAAAATAACTTAGGCTAACCATATGACCATTATAAGATCTCTAGATTGTAACTAGAAATTCTTTGAAGACCTAATTTTTATTTGTAGGCCATCATCACAGCCTTAATTTTCTTTCTCATGTAAGTAAGCTAATTAACCATTTTAAAATAAAAATAGTAGGCCTCAAAACCACCTGTCTAAATATTTTTATCTCGTTTCTCAAATCCCATCAAAAAAAAAAAAAAATAGATCATCAATAGAATCATCATCATCATCTTAACTTTTAATGATGCCAAAACACATGGTTGCATGATGCAAAGAATGGTTAGGAAGCATGGTGTGCAAAAGTCCAGTGGCATGGTCACATGAATTAATGCATGGCTACATGATGTAAGATGATGGTTGTAGTGCTTGGTGTGCTGCGTGTTAAGTGATAAGTTTATATGAAATAGATTGAAAATGTATTTCTCAAATCCCAAAATCATTAAACATCATTCATCATATGGATAAAAGAAGAGTTCAAAGTAGGCAAAGGCCACTTGATTTCCAAAAAAAATTAAGTAATGGTGATCCAATTATTAAAGCCATAAAATAAAGTCCATCATTATCAAAGGCATCAAGCCAATAATACATAGAAAATTAATAACCTATATAGACAAAAAATGGGACAAAATGGTGGCTATCTCACTCTACCTACTACCATAAGAGTCCTTCGCTTTTTGGGCCTCCTTTAGCTACTTATTGCAAGTTTAGATATGTTGATACTCCACCTTCATATTACTTCCTTTCTTTGAAAAATTGATATAGCCACATTACATAAACCCTTCAGATTCTCTCCCTCCTTCAGCAGCTCTAATAATTTAGCCTCTTGGGTGGCTATCTCTATTTTTAGCTATTGGAGTGCCTCATACTTCTATTTGTATGTCTTTGAAATGGCTCTATAGTTGGCTTGGGCTTCACTAGCCTTGGTTGTAATGATATCCTAACACTTATGAGTGGTAAAGTCCAACAATCTGTCAAAAAGAGTAGAAATGTAATAATTTTTCTCCTTGGCACTAGATAATATGAAACGAATCTCAGAGATGATATCTCTAAGGAAAGAGGAATCCTCTGATGAGGTAGCAACAACTTACAGGGTAGCAAGAGAAGATTGCACCACTGTATATTGGTCCTTATTAACGTTGAAGAGATCTAGGTTAAAGAGGTGTTGTAGATTAACCTTGGCTGACTTGACCACTGCTTTAAAAAGAAGTGATGGCATGGAACTCTTGTGCAATGATGCCCTAATGAGGAAACTAAAGTCAAGCCTAAAGAATGGGTCCTCACTGCAAGAGAAATATACTATAGAAAACACAAAGAACATAAGGAGTAGTAAAGAAAGCTAAAAGCCATAAGAAGGAAAAAGAGTCATGACGCTAACCTTACAAAGCTTAGTGTTAGATTTCTTAGTACCTCTAGTGGACTTAATGTCAGTATACAAAGTCTCACTACCAAAACTACCTAACCTAAAAATGTCACTAGCTATTAGGGCACTATGATCCATAGGCGCCATAAAAGGTGGATTGGCTCTAAGTGAAGGGAGATCATTATAATACTTTGTCGGATCTGACACTTGCACAAGGTCTTATGGAATATTTTAAAATAAAATGGTTATTGGATCCAATAAGATTGCCACACCTCTAGCTTACTTAGGCCATTAGTTTCTTTAACTTATTGGCAAAAGTAGCTTTAAGAGCTTTCTTTGTAGGCACCTCCGTCTTACCCTTCTAAGTAAAAAAAGGGAAGATTTTTATGTTTCTTCTTAGGCCTTAACAATAGAGACTTGATGTTGATACTTGTAACAAGACATGATAAGGATTAGTAAGATAAATACATAAATATGAATGCAAAAATACAAAGGGAAATTGTTCATAATTGCTAACATGCCCTCAAAAGAATTTGGCACTAGCTCTCCAGACCTGTGTCTCCACCATCGAATAAAGGCAGCAATATAGTTAAGCCTTATCTCAGCTATATGATAAGTAGGGGATAGGTGCCTCTCTATTAATCGAGAGATCAAAGTAATAGCAATGTCTTTTCGGTCAAGAATAAAGACAAAAGCAGGGTAAAAGAGAAAAATCACCTAGGCTGCTTTGAATTTTTGGATCCGTAAAAATGGAAGATAATGGAAAATCAATTGCCATTAAAGTAGAGGGAGTAAGAGTGAAAGATAGTGAGCCTTCTATTGTGAGCAAGTGATTGTAGCGTAGTAGTAAAAATGTTTCATCTTTAAATCTAAAGTGCTCTCCATATGAGTAGCGGAGGAATAAAACCACCATGGCTTATACTCAATCTCATATAAACCTGCCCAGATATCTAGCTAACTAAAGGTGATGCAAACAGCCAATGTTAAAGCAAAGGATCCACTTCAACTTCAAGGCCCAATCATGAAGGGAAGGCTAAAGAAGTTTAAGGATGTAATTGGAGCATTCATGTAACAAGGAATTACACTTTGATTAGTTCAAGAAGAGCAAAGGATGTGTAACGCCAATTAAAAGTTGATGGGAGCTTAAACTCTTCAAATGGAACATTTAATTTAATACAATGGAGCCCAACTTGTGGAGAGCATCCAAGTATGACCCAATTGGTCCAAGGAATGTAAAAAGAAGCCCAAAGCATGTAAAAGGAAACCCAAGTCGTGTAAGCAAGGAAATAAGGCCCAAAGTCAAAGATTCTTGCCAGATTTCCTTAGTTGGTAATATTTCCTAATGCTATTAGGATTTCCTCATTAGGCCGATTCCTTTTCCTTTTCTATTTAGGAAGAGTTGTTCTTTAGTTAGGAAAGTATCTTGGTCTAATCTTGTTGACCAATCATAATGTTTCTTTAGTTTTCCTATTTAGTTTAGGATTGCCTTTTCCTTAT